>JAUMHM010000072.1:25120119-25134323 GCA_032362435.1 Melikaiella ostensackeni
TTGAAAAATGAAACTTTGATGTTTCCTCTTTTATCAATTGTTTCATAATATCATATTTTTTACATGAACAAAATGAAAAGTCGGCAAACTTACATTTATGAGGACTTTTATCTCAAGTAATTTCAACAAAAATCAAAGTGAACCGGTTGAAAATTTCGACCTGCAGCTTAATTTTTACGCGAAAATCCATTCCTGAACCACTGTAAGTCGAGATGGAATATAGAAGGTATTTCTTAAAGATCGAAATGAAATCTACTTTATGAAAATTTTTTGTGTGCTGAAGAGGAACACCCAAAAAGTTGACAAAACAAAATTAGACTTCGAGACTACCCGCTTTTCCGGCTCATCAGAGACAAATGTAAAATAAATCTACAAACAAAAAGAAGAAAGAGGGAGAAAAAGAAAGAGTCAACCAAAACTAACCTCACACACTTTCTTCCGTTTTTTTATACTACTGGGGACCAGCATGATTTGAAGCCAATTTAGACTTTCTCATCGGGGATTGATCTATATGAAAACTACAGTTATAAATAATGAAACATAAATTTAATAAATCTATCTCGAATTAGCTTACAAAGGCTGCCATGCACAGATACACATAACTTTATAGGGTTGTCTGTTTTAGAACAATAAAAATCTTCATAAGAAAATGAATTTCACATTGATCTTAAATATGTTTGATTTTAATAAGAGAATTGAAAGATTGACCAAACAAGATTTCATATAAAAAATGTTTTATTCTTATATTCAGGAAATATATAAATTTAATTCATATATGTTTCATTATTTATAACTATGGTTTTCCTATAAATTACCCTTGATGTGGAAGTCTAA
This sequence comes from Melikaiella ostensackeni, assembly GCA_032362435.1. Taxonomy (NCBI): domain Eukaryota; kingdom Metazoa; phylum Arthropoda; class Insecta; order Hymenoptera; family Cynipidae; genus Melikaiella; species Melikaiella ostensackeni. Next base: position 25,120,954 of record JAUMHM010000072.1, read on the forward strand.
ATTTAAATTGGTTTCGAAACATGTTGGTCCCCAGTAGTATGAAAAAGACGGAAAAAAGAAAAAGTGTGAGGCTGGTTTTGGTTGACTCTTTCCTTTTCTACCTCTTTTCTTTTGTACATTTATTGTACATTTGTTTCTAATGAACCGGAAAAGCGGGTAGTCCCGAAGCCTAATTTTGATTTGTGAACATTTTGGATTTTGAGAAATGTGTTAATGTTTTGGATTATTACTTTTTTCTTTTTTAAAAAATGGAATAATCCGAATAGATTGGTAAATCAACTCACAAAATATAGTAGGTATGTATGTGCTTGTACGTACACTTTGTAAGTACGTATGCACATTGTACAAGAGATCGGGGCAGTCGATGTCGAATGGCCTTGCCCTTCGACTACAAGGCCAGAGTTCATGAGCGGTCTCTCCTCGCAACACTTATGGTGGTACTGCACCATTCTGACTTGTAAACTCACCAAAAAAATTTTATTGAACCAAAAAAACTATTTTCTTGGATATACATGCAAATTTGGTTGAATAAAACAAATTTTGGCTGATTCAACAAAATATTTGATTAACCCAACTATATTTTTTAGTTGAATCAACCAAATGCTCTATCTACCAAGAAATTTGGTTTGGTCAACTAAATATTTTATTGTCTACAGAATAACCACATTTTATGGTTGAACCGATAAAAATTTTGGTGATTCAACCAAATCGTTTTCTGAGTGCACCATACCATCATATCAGAGTAGTTCTTCAAACCACATAAGAATAATTTTGAACAAAATAGTTGAATCCTGAACCAAAAGAATTAACTTCCAACCGAAAATTTGCAATTTTAACCAAAACAGATGAATTTTCAACCAAAAAAGACGAATTTTCGACAAAAGTGGTTGAATTATCAACCAAGAAAAATTGATCAGTCAAGAAAGAAAATAAATTTCAATTTCCAAAAAGATGACTTATGAACAAAATTGTTGAATTCTCAGACAAAACAGATTAATTTTTTACTAAAAAGTTGCACTTTTAAACAAAAAAGATGAAATCTCTACCAGAATTGATGAATTTTCAGCCAAAAAAGACGAATTTTCAACAAAATGTTGAATTGACAACCAAGAAAGATTCGTCACTCAAGCAAGAAAAAAAATCAAACGAATTGTATAATTTTTAATCCAAAAAGATGAATTTTTTAGGATGCAGTTCAATTTCCTACTCGAAAAAATTATTTTTCGACAAAAAAAGTTAATTTTCAATCAAGAAAGATGAATTTTCTACAAAAAAAACATGAATTTTCAATCCAAAAAAAAGGAATTTTTAATCCAAATAGAAGAATTTTCAACAAAACAGTCGAATTTTCGACCAAAAAAGATGACTTTCCAACAAAATAGTTAGATTTCCAACAAAACAATTCAATTTTAAACAAAATGATTGAATTTTTAACCAAAGAGTTGAATTTTCAACCAAGAAAGAGGAATTTTTAACAAAAGCGTTGACTTGTCAACCAAAAGTCAAGCAAGGAGGAAAATTGAAACAAACTGTTGAATTTTGAAGCCAAAAAGACCAATTTTGTACGAAACATTAGACTTTTAAACCCAAAAAGATGAATTTACAACAAAAAAGTTAATCAACCAAGAAAGGTAAATTTTCAGCTAAATAGTTTATTTTTCAAACAAAAAAGACGAATTTTATAGGGGACAGTTGAATTTTCAACAAAAAAGTTCATTTTCAATCCAAAAGGATGAACTTTCTATCGACGAAGGTGTCTTTTTAACAAAATAATTGAATTTTCAACAAAATAGAATTTTCAACTGAAAAAAATGAATTTTCGACAAAAAATGTGATAGTTGATATGTCAACCAAAAAAGAAGAATTTTGAACAAAATTGTTGAATCATCAAACCAAACAGATTAATTTACAGATTAATTTTCTATCAAAGATTTGCATTTCTAAACAAAAGGATGAAAGTTTTACCAAAAGAGATGAATATTTAACCAAAAAAGATAAATTTTCTGTAAAGGGTTGAATTGTCAACCAAGAAAGATTCGTCAGTCATGGAAGAAAATAATTAAACAAAGTGTTGAATTTTCAAGCCAAAAAGACGAATTTTCCACGGAACAGTTGACTTTTAAACACAAAAAGATGAATTTACAACAAAGAAGTTAATTTTCAACCAAGGAAGATAAATTTCCAACCAAATAGTTGAATCTTCGATCAAATAATTAATTTTTTGAACAAAAAAGATGTATTTTTTACAAAATAGTTGGATTTTCAACCAAAAATAAATGAATTTTGAAGAAAACAGTTGAATTTTTAAGCAAATAATTGAATTTTCAACAAAATGGTCAAATTTTCAAACAAAAAAGATTAAACTTTAACCAGTAAATAGTTCATATTTCAAGCAAAAAAGACGAATTTTTAAGAATGCAGTCGAATTTTTGAAACGAAAAGTTGAATTTTCATCAAAAAAGTTCATTGATTGAAGTTAAGACTCAATTCTGAAATTCAGATAATTGCGTCTTAAATTTAAACCAATTTTGCTTTAACCCAGAAAAATTATGCTGTATTTCAGGCAAAATTAATAAAAAAGGTGATAAAGTACAAATTAAAGATAAAAAATAAATGCTTAAAATCGTTCAGCCTCACTTAAAATCAGAAAAGTTGGTCTAGATTAAAGAATAGTTTGTCAGAATTCAAGCAAAATTGGTCTAATTTCGAGACCCCATTTTCTGAATTTCAGAATCGAGTCTCAAATTCAGACGCATTTCACTTAAAACCAGATCAATTTTTCTCAAATCCATGCAACCTCTTGCCTCTTGCAAAATGAGTCTAAATTCAAGAGCTCAATGTATGAATTTCAGAATTAAGTCTTGAATTTCAACAAATTTTGTTTAAATTCATACAAAAGAAATTATTAATACAAATATGAAAAAATTGCGTTATAATTTCGCTTTGAAGTGAAGCAATTTACGGCCCTTAAAATTAAAATTTGTCCTAATTCCAAAAGACAATGAGTTTACGTTAAATTTGGAACATTTTCAAAAATAAAAAATTGTATTTTGAAAGGCTGGTTCTAAAATGCTTTCATTTTCAAGACATAAATTTGAAGAATTAATTTAATAATTTTTCACTGTTTAAGTCAGAGAGATAAAAGTTTTTAAACATACACTTTCTAATCCTTCTTCAAAATTATTCAATTTCGCGAGCTTCCAATTTTAAATGATTGGATCGTGAAATAGTTCAATTTCAAGTGTATTAAAATTAAATTGTAACTCTTCCATCATATATTTAATTTTGAAAATTTATTTATTTGAGAGTTTGAATGCCTTCAATTTTGAATTATTCTGAGCACTTAGAATTTAAAGTTATCATTCGGTTAATAATGTACCAAGCGAAAGGAGAAATAATTTGAATAATATTTGAAGATTGCTCATCACAAATTTGTCTGTTTTCACATAAAAATAAATTTTTCTCGAAAACAACAGATAATGAGGCAAAATTATAAAGAATATAAAAGATACGGCTCATTAAAATGGTCATTTTTTGCTCAGAAGCTTTTCTTTGAATTATGCATACTTAAGGAAATATGCGAAAAAAAGGTTTATAAAGAAGTGTTAACCATCTATTCCACATACTGAGAGATCTTTAACGTACATTTAAATTCATGAAAAAAGTTTTAAGTTTTTTTAAGTTCATAAAAAAACATTACATATAAACCAATTTTTCAAGAATAGTTATTTTACATGTTTATGTAAATTGTTTTTTGAGAACCTTAAAGTAATTTAAATGTGCATCAAAGACATCCCAGTAAGAAGAAAAAATGATTAATGCTTCTTTATAATAATTTTCTTCGCATATCTCCTTAAATATGTATAATTAAATAAAACTTGTAACCAATAAATACTTATTTTAAGGAGCTGCATCTTTTATGTTCTATATAATTTTGTGTTATAATCTGCTGTTTTCGAGAAAAAGTGATTTTGTTGTGAAAACAAATTCGCGATTAATATTAGAAATTGTTTATTTTTGTTCTTTTCCAATTTAAAATTGTTTTTTTTCCAAAAAAAAAGAAAATTCCTTTAAAACCTGTTTAAATACAAAAACAGTGATAAAAAACTTTCATAGAATTTTAGAAAAGCAAATTCTTTTCCGAGTATAGTATAGCTATCAAAAAAAATTTTCCTCAGATTACTTCCTGAAACATCTTTTTCCCGTTATTCAAATATTTATAATTTGCAGATTGTCTAACTTTAGAGGCTTTCAACTAAATTCTCCAGAATTTAAAAGAACTTAAACTTAAAACCATACAATTTTAGGGGTCTAAATTAAACGTTTGGAACTATTTAGGCCTCCAATTATTATTTCAATTTATTATTTTATTTTAGGAAATTTTTTCAATAATTTCATGTAAAATAATGATGGCCAAGATGGTTTAAGGTCGTTCCATAATGCATTGAAGATTTTACCTAATCTTAAAAATAGAATTTGTGATTTTTCAGAAAAGAAAACTTTTCAATGTTTCCTCCATTTTAAAATGCGGTTATTAAAAAAAATGCCGCAATTAAAAAAGTAGAATTTGACATTGCCTGTACTCACAGATATGAGAGTAAAACATCAACTTGGACTCACCTGAAACAGAAAAACTAAAACTCATTTCATTAAAATCGAAACTGGATAAATAAAAAATTATTTAGAAGAATTCGAGATTCAAAAATGTTCAATTGGAAATCAATTGCAAAAACAGTCCAGTTGTAGGTGGTGAAATAAGAAGCGATATCCGCAATTAAGAAACTAAAGAATGGTCGGACTGCTGGTGTGGATGGCATTACCGCTGAAATGCTAAAGAGCGGTGGCGAATATTTGTTTGTGTGTCCGAGTAAAAATACTTCGGCTTAGTTCCGACTTGAATTGGTTCCAATCAAGACATATTGGAGACATCTAAAATTTGCTTCAAAAAGATGAATATTGTAGTTTTCCATAAGGATCTCCTAAACCGTAAGATATGCGGAAAAACGGACAACATTTTCGAAATTGTCGCCAAGCAAGTGTAATAGTAATAACAAATGGAATAAAATGGATTCATTTAATATGCATATCATATAATAAATTTACAAAACTGTTCAAACATAAATAAGAATTATCTTTTATAACGGTATAAGGATGACCCTTTTCGCCAGGGCAGGTAGGCGTTGGAAATCTTTTTCCTGGTTCAAGAGATAAATAAAGTCTGGCTCCGTTTCATAAGCCAGACTTTCAAAACGTCTTCAACAAGTCTTGAAAATGTCTTGATTGTCTGTCATCAAGACAAAACCCAAAACGAAATATTTTTACACGAGAATTCTTGTTTATGGTTGAACAATTTTGTATATTTTTATACAATGTGTATACTGAATCAATTCATACACGGATTCTCATTTTTATTATACTTATTTGGCGAAGATACCGAAATTGTAATCTGTTTTTACGTATTTCTTACGGTTTAAGAGATCCTTATAAAAATGTACAATTTTAATCTTTTTGAAACAAAATTTTCACAGCTATAGTCGTTGAGATCCACAGATTCTGAATTATTAACTTAAAAACAACTAATTTGAGAATTGGAAGAATTTTTCTGATCAATTTTAATCTTTTGCATCTGTCAACTATATAATTTCTGAGTCCAAAAAAGTTCGTCTTGAGATAAGTTTACGCCGACTTGAAACAACACTGCTGAGACCATAAAAGTGAAACTTTATCTGATGTCTCGAATTATTTTTGAGACGCAGCCAGACAACACTGTCTTGAAGTCGAACTCAAGACTGAATCAAGTCAGAGCATTTTTACTCGGGTAAGTAGGTGGAAAGGGTGATAAAGGTGACTATATTGATTATAGAGCGATTAGCCTACTAAGTATCGTGGGCAAAATGTTTATCAAAATACTTATTGGCAAGGTCATAGGAATAACTAAAGAAATCTGGAAAGTCCAGTGAATTTATGCCAGGGAGATTATATGTGGATCAGATATTTAGCTTGAGACAAATCATAGACAGAAGTTTGAGAGTAAACAAAAATATTTTCTACCCATTTGTTGATCCGGAAAAAGCTTGCGATGAGGTGGATAGAACTAAACTTTGGGAAGTCCTGAAAGAGTATGGAGTGAATGGTTGGCTTCTAAAAGCAATAAAAGCAATATATAATGGTAGTAAAGCTCTGGGAAGCTCTTCGCCTGGGGTGATTGCTAGGGAGATTGATCAGCGACCCATATGTCGGGGCGGTGTTGTGGAAAGAGTCTGTCCTTTACATGAGCAATGCGCGACTTCTAGATTGACCTAAGACCTATCCCTTTTCCTACACATCCTTTACTTACCCTTACTATTTAAATTCCTTAAACTCGGAGGATTTTCTCACAAGGAACTGTGTCCTGCGGACATCCTTTTAATGGCTGACATGTGAGTTATGTCGATTCACTTTTTGTTTTCTCAGGCAATATTTAATAATGAGGTCGAGACAGCTGCTTGTGTATAGAAACCGCAAACGACAATACCAGACTTGCAAACCACAAAATGCCAAATGTAAAATTCAAAAGTACAGACGCGAGACGAATGCTGCTCGACCACAAACAGAAAAAGAGAATTAAGATTGATCACAAAAAAGTATCCTAATGTTAGTAACAATCCTTAAAAACAAAAGTCAAAACTTTTACCATATCCAGGGCTCGGATCAACAAGAAGGTTGAAAAAAGTCGCATTAGTCGCATGAAATTACAAAATGTCGCATAGAATTTCAAAAAAAGTTGCAGTAAATTTCTGAAGATAATGATAAAAGCAGTATCATACTGAACGACTGAAATAATAACTTTATTTATTTAGGAATACAGAGAACCTTATTTGTATTAGTTTTCAAATATCAGGCTTCGGACTCATTTGAGAAATTCAAAATAGTGTCAATAGTAGTAAAAACTTTGAAAAGTAGTAACAAAATAGTATCCAGACTTTTTTTTAAATAAATCGAGGACTTAAATTTTTTATAAATCTGATAACAAGATATATTTCCCATGAAATCGCGTGAAATTCTTTCGAATCTTTCAAAATAGCGTGAAAGCTTTGAGATCATTTGAAATCTGTTGTAATCTACAGAAATCCATTTAAAACCATTCAAATAAAAAAATATAAATAAAAAAAGACGAAACAAAAGAGAAGGAAATGGATTTGGAGGCTGCTCTCTTTTTCTTTCCTCTCTTTTTATTTTGGTGTTTGTTAATTTAAATGGAGACATTCAAAACTGCGTTGTCCAAATTTGATCGTTAGATTCTTGTTTTTTCTTAATTCCCAAGAATTTCATAGTTAAATTTGAATGTTGGAAGTTATAGCGAAATTTAAATTTTAACTCATTCTGAATTTAATTTCTTAATTTTTTTTCTCATGGAATCTTTTAATTTCTTTTGAAATCCTATGATTCCCTCAAATATTGAGAAATTCCTTGAAATCCCTTGAAATTTTATAAATACCGTGAAAACTCCTTAAAATCCTTGAAATCTCGCGAAATCATTTCAAATTCCTGAGAAATTTTTAAATCTCTTGAAATTTTCTGTAATCTGTAAAATTTTCTGTAAAATTCTTAGAAATCTTATGAAATTCATCGGAATCTTTTAAGATGCATTATATTCTTTAAAAACCTTTGAACTTTTTAAAATCCCTTAAATTTTGTACCATCCTTAGAAATCTTTTGAAATCCCGTATATCTTGAAATCTTTAATATTCTTTTTAATTCCCTTAAAAATGTTTAAATCTTTAAAATCCTCTGAGACCCCATAAAATCCCATGAGGTCCGTAGAAATCCTTTGAAATCCCTAGAAATCCTTTAAAATTCCATTTCATTTCATTCACTCCATAAAATCCCTCGAAATTCTTTGATAAATCCTTTTAAAATCCGCTAAAACTTTGAAATCTCTTTAATGCCTACATTTAAATAAAGAGAAAGAAAAAGAAAGCAACCTTCGAATCTCCTTCTTTGATTTTTTCTCTTTTCTTTTTTGTAAATGTTTTTTTATTGTGATTAAAAAAAATAGAAATAAAAAAGACGAGAGAAAAAAGATGGAAGGGGATTTGGATTTTGATTTATTCTGAATTTAATTTCTTACATTTTTTCTTATGGAATCTTTAAATTTTTTTTGGAATCCTATGAATTCCTCAAATATTGTGAAATTCCTTGAAATCCCTTAAAATTTGGTACATACCGTGAACTCCGTAGAAACCGTAAATTTCGTAATAAATTTTGTAATAATCCTACAAAATTCTTCTTGAAAACCATTAAAGTCCTTACAAATTTCATTCCATTCCCTCCCTAAAATCCCTTAAAATCCTTAGATAAACCTTTTCAAAATCTGCTGACATTTTTAAAATCTCTTGAAATACCTTGAAATCTTGTAAAATAGCCTCAAATGTTTTTAATTCTTTGAAATCTACTAAAATTTGTTAAGTCTTTGGAGATCCTTTATTTCTATGACATCACTTAGGTCGATGAATCCCTACAAATCCCTTGAAATACTTTGAAATCCCGTTAATTATCTTAAAACTTGTTATATCTCTTAAAAATTCTTCAAAAAGTTTGAAAACTTGGAAATTCTGTGAAATCAGGTGCAGCTTTTTGAAATTTCTTAAAATCTTTTGAAATCTTTGGAATTCTGAGTTTCCTTGGATTTCCTTAAAATACTCTACAAGCTTTGAAATCCTATAAAATTCTATAAAATTCTTCGAAATCTTTTAAAATTGCGATTTTTGACGTGGCGGATATGCTAATTTACGCAATCAGCAAAAAAGTTTGAAAATACGTTTAAAGACAAAGTCAAAAAATAGTTGCGTTAGCGAGCAATTTGAGAAAATAGTAGCATGAGTGTCATTTTGAATATGAATTTATTCATTTTATAATAATTGGAAGTGAAATCAGTTGATTTCAAACATTTTCGACTTAAAAATGTCCTAATTGCAATTTGAAAAAATTAAAACATTGAATACGGATTCACGCAATCAGAAATTGTTGAATTTTATACATTAATAATTTAAAACTGTCTAAGTATAAAGCTTCAGTGAGAAATTATTCAATTTCGAATGTTCTCAATATCACTCCTTTTTGGCCTCCTACCCCGGAGTATACACAAGTTTAAAAACCAACAGTGGGACAAATCCCACCGCTGCCACCAATTATTTGTCACGAAGAAAGATTGATCATTAATTTAGATTAATGATACAATTTCGGCTCGTGATACTCGATTAAAATGGTACAATATTTTCTCGTTTTGAATTTCAATAATATAAGTCTCAATGTGATTAAAATTGAAACTAATTAGCGAATTTCTGCAAAAGGCGGAAAAAGTCGATTAGTTCCATTTTTCTTTAAAAAGTCGATTTTTTTCAAAAAAGCCCGAAAAGTCATATGATCCGATTCCTGCATAACAGCCTCTTCTCAAAAAAAAATTTCACGGCCCTTAAAGGAAATAAATTTTCATTGATTCCTATCGGAGAGTTAAATAGACGAAAGTTATTTATTGGAAAAAGGGGGAAATCAAAAAAGGCATAATTCGCGAGTGTGAAACTGAATAGACTTCCCATCCTGCACTGGAGATTGGTGACCCCGGTGGTCTCGGGAAAACTCATAATGGTCTTTAAGGTTGGCCAGGTAGGCACTCAAAGGTACATTTCGCGATCAGCGATGACGACGAAACGCAGATGTGGGGAATCCGACATTGTGTGCTTTTAACTGGGATACAATGTGACAATTCTGACAATAACCCCATAGGGATGTCCCTCTATTTTCCACCGACCGACTTTTCTTCTGCGTGATATACGACCCACAGCGTTCAATGAACTCGTCTTTTCATTCTACACATGAGGGGCCGGTTGCAATAAGGGCAAATTTTCTCTTGCGAAAACGAAGTCCCCTGGAGGCTTTAAAAAAATTTTCAAATTTCACTTTTTAAAGGATGTATCTGAATTAAGAATTGAAAAGTTACGACTGTTCTAATTTGCAAGCGTCAATCTTGACGCTACCCTATGCACGTGCCTCTTGGCTACGAACGTGTTGCAGCGAACGATATGAACGTCAAGACGGATACCAAAATAATACTCAAGACATAATCATTAAAATAAATCTTATATTAGGTATTTTGAACAATAAATTATTAAAGTAATACCTTATTAGAAAATACTTTTAATTATTTTCGTCATTCTCTTTAGTTTCTTCGGCATCTAGACTCTGAGTTGTTACTTCTAAAAAACACTTTTCGAAAAATTATTTTCCTTTAGCGCTTGAATAATTATAAAGATTTTTTACATTTTTTACTTTGACCGCTTTTAATCCAATTCGAGGTGGACGACATTTCGAAAGTTTTTCTAGATCAATCGTAGGCTTTAAGAAAAAAGAGGTTCGATTTTGCAGTTCGTAATTGTCATAAGCATCCACTTTTCGATCTGGAAAAACATTTAAAACGAACGCTTTAATGATTTGGAAGTTTTTTGGCTTCCGCGATTATTTAAGAAATCAAAAATAAGAAATAGTCCTGAAATATTTAATTTATGATAAAAGTGTATTTAAAATCTGTATCAACGATTTCTAATCGTACCTGAATTCTGTAACATTTTTTTCTATTTTCAATCCATAACTCTTTATGCCTGTCTCTTTTTCTACCTCGATTCATTTTGAGATTCTTTCTTAAATTGATAGGATATGAACTAAAGTAAACCTATCTCAAAAACAATACTTTTGCACTTATTCTAAAAAATAATCTATTCACTGGTTCTTTGCTCTATTTATAGTAGATTTTAGAAAAGAATTACAAATGATTGCTATTATTTGTTTTGGTATCCGACTTTACCTTCATATCGTTTGCTGCAACACGTTCGTAGCCAAGGAGGCACGTGCATAGGGCAGCGTCAAGATTGCTGCTTGCAATTTAAAATGTTCCTAATTTCTTAACCATTAACCTGATTAAGCTAAAACTCTCCAAAAAACTTCTTTGAGCCTTATCAACAACTGTGTCACTGAAAGTTTTCCATTTAGAAGAGAACTACAAATGATTGCTATTATTTCTTATGCTATCCGACTTGACCTTCATGTCGTCTGCTGCAACAAGTTCGCAGCCGAGGAGGCACGTGCAAAGGGCAGCGTCAAGATTCTTACTTGCAATTTAAAATATTCATAGTTTCTTAACCATTACTTCAATTGATCTAAAACTTTCCAGAGAACTTCTTTAAACCTTGATCAAAAAATATGTCACTGGGAGTTTTCCGTTTAGAAGAGAACTATAAATGGTTGCTATTATTTGTTTTGGTATCCGACTTGACCTTCATATCTTCTGCTGCAACACATTCGTAGCCGAGGAGGCTCGTGCATAGGGCAGTGTCAAGATTGCTGCTTTCAATTTAAAATGTTCATAGTTTCTTGACCCTTAACCCGATTAAGTTGAAACTTTTCAGAAAACTTCTTTAAACCTGAATCAAAAACTATGTCAATGGAAGTTTTCCGTTGCTTAAAACTCGCTCGATAAATGAAACGCTTGAAAGTTGAAATTCGTGATTTTTGCAAAGTCAAAAAAAAAAATTACCAACTTTTTCTTATTAGAATATTTGCGTTTTTCTTTCTTGAATAATTCAGAAGACTCAAGTACGTAATTTAGTATTAATAAAATAAAAAAAAATAAAAAATGTTATTAATTTTTTTCTGACGCTGGGAGTGAATTTTTCTTTTATGTCTTCTAGCGTTTCGTTTATCGAGGGAATTTTGAGACGGCAAAAACTTCTCCCGACAAAAATTTGGAGAAAGGTATGATAATGTTTTTTGGAAAGTTTCAGATCAAAATATTGAATATTTTAGGAGCAGAAATAATTTTAGTTTATGACAGAGCTCGAATTTTTGAGTTTACTATACGAGGGATGGCTATTAAATAACCGGACTGATTTTTTTGTCGCTTGCTTGTCGCCTCGGCAACAGCAAGCAGGGTCTGATATTGATCTGTGTTCTCCCCCTTCCCCTCTTCACGCCGAATTTCAAGGTTGTACGACCCTCAGTACGACAGTGACCTTTACTCAAAGTTGACCGTCTACCTGAGCTCCGCCGGAATTATGTTGAGTGTGAAAGTAGAACAACACGTCAACGTGAAATTTCTTGTAAAACTTGGGATATCCGCTACAGGAACGTATAATTTGTTAAAGGAACTTTATGGTGATGAGTTTCTATCTCGCGTTCAAGTCTTCGATTAGTTTAACAAATTTAAGGAGGGGAAGGAAGTAACTGAAGACGTTCCGCGTGCCGGCCGTCCTCGCACATCGAAAACCAACGGTAACATCGAAAAAGTCAGTAAAATTATTCCAACAAATCGATGTCTGAGCAATCGAGCAATTGCTGACTTAGTGAACATCGATAAAAAAACTGTTAGACAAATTTTAAAAGAAAATTTACGCATGAAAAAATGTTTTGCTGAAATGGTGCCGAAAGTGCTCACTCCTGAGCAAAAGGAAACTCGAAGCAACGTTCGTGCTGACATTCTGGAGAACATCGAAAATGATCTAATGTTTTCGACAAATTTAATAATTTGTGAAGAATCATGGTTTTTTTAATGTGACCCTGAAACTAAGTGCCAATCGATGCATTGGAAGAGTCCTAGTTCACCGAGACAAAAGAAAGCACGGATCAGCAAGTCGAAATTCAAAGCAATGATGATAAGTTTTTTTGATATCTGAGGAATTGTTCACACTGAATGGATACCTGAAAGTCAAACTCTCAATCAGGTGTACTATAAAGAGGTTTTAACAACTCTTTGTGGACGCGTCAGAAAAAAAGACCTGAAATGTGGAAGAATGGCTCGTGGATACTTCACCAGGACAACGCGCCAGCACACAAAGCGCTGTCTGTCTAGATCTTTATGGCGAAGAACAAGATTCCCTTATTGGAGCACCCACCGTACTCGCCTGACGTAGCCCCATGCAATTTTTGTCTGTTCTCAAACATCAAGCCTGAGCTACTAGGTCGCTTGAAAAGTCTCGGGCCTAAGTAATAAAACATTTTTTTGAGAAAATTCGCATTTATTCTTCAACATAGTTTCATTCCAGCTCGATACACTTATTCAAATGAGTTTCTAAAAACTCGATGCCCTTTTTATAATAGTCAGCGCTCAACTCATCAAAATAAGCCTTTGTTTCGGCCATTACCTCTGCATTTGAGTGATGTCTCTTGCCAGCCAGCCATTTCTTCAAGTTTAGGAGCAGAAAGAAGTCGCACGGAGCCAAGTCTGAAGAATCGGATGGATGAGGAATCACTTCGAAGTCCAGTCCGTGTATTTTTGCCATTGCGATTGCGGCAGTGTGAGCCAGTGCATTGAGGTGATGAAACAACACTTTTTTGTGCGC
>JAUMHM010000072.1:25153622-25168878 GCA_032362435.1 Melikaiella ostensackeni
CCAGCCGATTCGGTTGATCGCTTGGCAGACGCTCCGCGCGGGAAGGCTCATTACTTTTCAATCAAACCCTGTATGTTCCCTAAGTTTATAGAATCTTATTAAAATTGGGGGGAGGGAGGTTAGAGCAAATCTTACAGTATTTTACATGGGTTGGAGAGGGGAGATGGAGGTTTGAAAATTTCAGAAAAATACCTTACGTGATTTGTGAAAGACCCTTGAGCTTTTATTCATACATTTTTTGAAAAATTTTGTTCACTCCTGAGCAATTTATAACTCGGCCTTTTTTAAATTTGAATAAGACTATACTTTATATCATATGAACTGCTCTTCTTTCTAAAAGGGCCCCCGAAAAATTCTGCAGGGAGGCCTCCACATTTTTAGTTACTGGGGTAAAAATCGTAAGTATGGGTTTGATCAATCATTGACTTTTCGAAGTATAACAAATGTATGGCAAATGAGACAATCCCATACTTTAAGTATATTGAAAAAGTGTATCTAAAGTATAGCTGAAGTGTAGCTGAAGTATGGCTGAAGTATAGCTGAGGTATAGCTGAAGTATGGCTGGAGTATAGCTGAGGTATAGCCGAAGTATGGGATATACTTCTCCAATACTTAAGTATGGCTAATGCATAGGCCATACTTTATTTGTACTTAAGTTTGGCTCAAATATCGGACATAGAATGTCATTCATTTGTTTGTTAAGATATTTCAGCAACGGGATAAAAGAAAATGAATCCCGAATGTCAGCTCGTCCAAAAATTTAAAAAGTTCGCGATTTAGGTGTTTTCGTGAGGAAAATGTGCATCGAATATTATTTTAATGTGAATAAGAAGTGAGTTGATATCATCCTCAAATTTCAACAAAATTCGTGCCATTTTTACCTCATGAAATCTACTTCCGAGTTTGAATTCAACATAGAGATCCAGTAATCTTTGATCCCTAACCATAACATCATTAACCTGAAAAAAATTTGAGCAGTTCCTTATTTAGTTATAAGACAAATAATTGATGTAACTAATAATGAATGATAATGATAAATTCAATATTTCAATTAATCTCTTCACCTTTTACTTATTTCAGTCATTGGAAACAATATATTTTTATGTACTCTTTCCAGTTCATCTCAAGTACCAAGTTCCTGTACAAGAATACAAGTGTATGAAATTTTCTGTAAAACAAAAAAAAGCGAATCTTCTTTCTCTAAAAGTTTCAAAGTTATGGCCCTCAGAAGTCGATTTTGAGCGAATAATTTAAACAAAACAAAAAATAATAAAATTCTAGTTTTTGTGAAATAACTCATTTTCTGAGCGTTGCAGGTGAAAGTTGCCAGTAAATTAATTGAAGGAGACACAATTTTGAGTAGATCTGAAAAAACCGTTACTCTAGCTCTAACTGCACTGATACTATATTATGGCCTTCTGAATATGACCCTTTTTTATCAAATTTTGTTTAACATCAATTTTATAAATAAAATTTCTCGCTTTCCAAAATAACTAATTTCCTGATTATTGCAAGTGAATGCTGCAACCGAATAAATTAAAGAGGACTCAATTTTGAGAAAATCTAAACAACCTCTACCTCTCATCGTTGTGAAATTATGACCTTTTGAAAATTACGTTTTTTATGGAACTTTGTTGAACATGTTCTTGCGTAACATTTAGACATTTTTACATTCGCCTGACAAAACCACGAAATTCTAACTCTATTAATTAGAAAAAATGTCTTACGTCAACAAACATGTCTCATTAAGACATGCTCAACAAATGAGTTATTTTGAAAAACGAGAAATTTCATTTAAGGAAGTGATGTTACATAGAATTTCATAAAAAAGGGTTATATCCAGAAAGCCATAATTTCGGTGCTATTAGACCTGGAGCAATGTTTTTTTAGATCTACTCAAATTGAGTCTTCTTCAATTAATTTGGTGGTAATTGTTACCCAAGAATTACAGAAAATGTGTTATTTCACATAACCTAGAATTTTTTGTTTCCATATTCACATTATTCGCTCAAATTCGACTTTTAAGTGTCATAATTCCGAAACTTGTAGAGATACAACATTTGATTTTTTTTGTTCTACATGAAATTTCATACACTTTAATTCTTGAACAGGCACTTGAAACTCGGAATGGACTGGAACGAAGCAATTTTCAAAGAACTAGTTTTTTCCCAATTTTTCACCATTCTTCAAAAATATTTGAGGGTTTCAGTTCTCATAAGATACTCAGCTCTCGTAGCACTTTTCTGGATGATAAACTGAATGGTTTTAGCCAATGAAATTTCGCTTCCAACTTATTTTAATGAAAATATGTTAAATGACCTCTTTAAAGGCTTCAATACCACTTTTAGGATTTTTTGTTTAACCCGCAATTGTGTATTAAGATGATCCGATTTTCGAGATCGCAAACCTGTCAAAACTTATAAAATTCAGATATGTCATGTTTTGTAACAACCGCCACTTGACAGATACAAATGAAGTTGTGTACAAAAATAATTCCTTGATCGCAAAAGTGGGTTATTTTGATCTCAAAACGAAAATCAGAATGGTCTACAACGGTTTGATACCCTGGGGTTTACTGTGTAACTATGTTCAATTTATTATTCCCGGATGGGGTAAACTGTTTAGAGTGGTGTATAAATGAATGTTAACAGGCCGTACGAATCCACTTTAGCATTAGACATCCACCGCTCTGTTCGGTTTTATTGATGTACCTAGAGATTTTATGTTTCTCGTTAAACGTGTAACACAAGGTGTTTCTGCTGGTGAAACAATATTCAACCTTGTGCAGAAAGCGAAGGGTGGAATGGAAAAGGGGAGATCGATCGGCTGGTAATCAAATAGCTCTTTTTTCGTATAAAAAATAGACCTACTGTCCTGATAATCATCAATTTACCCTGATTTTCTGGTTGAAGTTGCGTTTTCGGTTGATCAAACCTTCTCCTAGTAGAAAGATTTTAATTCTAAATAGAAAGTAATCTCTTTCTGCATTCGAAAGAATAATTTCATGACTATAAATATTTCATTTATTTATGTCAAAGGTGATCAAAGTTGTATAATCAAAAAATGAAGCCAAGCACGAATAGTAGAAAACATTTATTAAAACATTTAACGAAAAACACTTACATTTATAAATTTTCTAATATTCGTACTTGGCTTCATTTTTTGATTTCACAACTTTGATTGTCTTCAACATAAATAAATAAAATATTGGAAGTCATGTACTTAGTGGAATTTTTTCACGTGTAGTGTTTTTGGTGGGATTTCATTGACTTTTTTCGTAATAATAACAAATCCACATACAGTAATATATTTTTTTGACAACATTGAAATAAATTTGTGATCTACGGTAGACTTTTTTCAAACATTTTTTTAAAATTTTGAGGTCAATTAATTTCTCCAATTTTCATTTAATATCATTTAGACTTATAGAGTAATTATTATGAACAATTTTCTTCAAGAATCTGGTAAAAGATCAGTATAACTTAGTTGATGATAGATTTCTGCTTGCATATTTTGAAAGTTGTTAATTTTTTTCATATGAATGTATGTATGAATTCAAACCTAACTCTGTGATATGTTTATTGATCACTTTTTTCTGAAAAAGCGGCATATGTACACCTCATTTACTATATTTATGCAATGTTTTATTGGAATCGATCAATTAGTTTTGGCTTCAGGTGCGTCTGTATGTTAAGAATCGTTAAAGAATGAGTTAAAACGACTAAAAAATGAAAAAATTTCAATATGAATCAATGTATCTCCAATTCATTAAAACTTCTTTTAGAATCTGATGACATCCTTTTGAAAAAAAGGATGCAATTGTGTATCAATTTCGTCCTGATTAATACGTGAAATCGTGAAATGAGATGTGGTTGTCCTGCAGACGACTTTTTGCTAAGAGATTTTTTTTTGAAAACTCGATTTTAGCTCATTTCTTCAATTTTCAATTAATATCTTCCAAACTTACAAAATTGTTGTACTTTGGTGGGTTCTATGTCCTCGCCTAGTTTGGTCAAGATATCCCACAAATTGACTAAGATATTCCACTTTTGGTGTTGAAAATCATTTATGTTAATTTTTTTCTGTTTTGCATTTCGTCCTTCATAGCAGATCTTTTTTTCTCGTGTAGGTATTTAGAATATTTTTCTTCTTTTTTTTAGTACTTGGCGGCGACTCCCTATCGCGAATCTTGATTATATTGTATAGTACTTTAAATTTAAGCATTTGATTATTAGGCAATTAACATGAGAAACATGTTATAAACACGCGTGGCGCGCTCTTTTTGCTAGTCTTTCAATAAATTTGATTTGGAGAATTGATCTAAAAGCGTTTGTTCGTCTGGAGTAATCGAGGATTAAAGGTAAGAACCGCAGAAAATAAGAACTACCTCTTATTTTATCTGCATCCGCTTGTAGGCTTGTAAGTTGCTACGTACGCGCGTACTTACTTATCTGAGCAGAATCAAAGATAGTTAAACGTAAAAAAATTTGCATATACACACTTAACGCTCGAGATGGCGGGTCGTAACCTCGGGATCTCGACGTCGCACTTGGAGCAAAGAAATAAGTGCTTGGCGTGTCGGTCTTAATATCTACATTAATATCTACGAAAAATTTTACTGTCGATTTATATCACTTCCTTTACATCAACTTTACTAAGTAAATGATGCTATTCTTCAATCAAAATTGATGATTTCCTTGGGACTCAAACTTAATAGGCTTCGAAAGCATGCTGTTTTGAGTATCTAAGTACTTCAAAGATCCAAGAAATGTTGAGTAGATAAGTAAATTAAGCACTAGTAATTATTAATTATGAAAAGAACCTGCAGCCGCTGTTTCAAGCATTCCGCCGAACATGCCCATTCCATCGGCCACGCCCATTCCATCCACCACGCCCACTTCCATCGGACAATCGCATTTTTATTGAGATGCCTTTCACAATCATTTACGCCTATTGTCATTGAACAAGCCTCTTTTTCAGTAATTAGTAATTATAAAAAGATGTCGCAGTCGCTGTTTCAAGAATTCCGTCGACCATGTCCATTCCATCGACCATACCCATTCCATCGACCATGCCCATTCCATCGA
The DNA here is from genome assembly GCA_032362435.1 of Melikaiella ostensackeni. NCBI lineage: Eukaryota > Metazoa > Arthropoda > Insecta > Hymenoptera > Cynipidae > Melikaiella > Melikaiella ostensackeni. The sequence continues at coordinate 25,158,710 of JAUMHM010000072.1, forward strand.
CCATGCCCATTCCATCGACCATGCCCATTCCGTCCACCACGCCCACTTCCATCAACCAATCGTATTTTTATTGAGATGCCTCTTACAATCGTTCACGCCTAGTGTCTTTGAAGAAGCCTCTTTTCCAGTAATTAGTAATTATAAAAAGATCTCGCAGCCACTGTTTCAAAGAATTCCGTCGACCATGTCCATTCCATCCACCACGTCCATTTCTATCGACCAATCGCATTTTTATTGACATTCCTCTTACAACCATTCATGCCTATTATCTTTAAACAAGCCTCTTTTCCAGTAATTAGTAATTCTAACAAGATCTCTCAGCCACTGTTTCAAGAATTACATCGAACATTCCCATTCCATCGACTACACCCACTTTTATCGATCAATCGCATTTTTATTGGCATGCCCTTAATAATTATGCATGCCCCTTTATTTGAATAAGTCTCTTTTTCAGTAACAAGTAATTATAAAAAGATCTTGCAGCCGATTCTTCAGGAATTCAATCGTCCACGCCCAAGCCCGCAACCACGCCTACTTTAATAGCCCAATCACATTTTTACTCACACGTCCTTTACAATTATTCACAACCATTTTCTTTTAGCAAGTCTTTTTTCCAGTAATTAGTAATTACACAAAGATCTTGCTGTTTCACAAATTCCGTCAACCATGTCCATTTTGTCGACTACGCCTATTTTCGTAGACCAATAACGTTTTTATTGACACGCCTCTCACAATAAGCTAAGCCCATTTTCTTCGAACAAGCCTCTTTTCCGTTAATTAGTAATTATAAAAAGATCATGTAGCGAATGTTTCAAGAATTCTGTCGACCATATCAATGCATCGACTATACCCACTTTCCTATACCAATCATGTTTTTATTGTCTTACATTGCCTCTTACATTTCTCCACGTCTATCTTCTTCGAACAAGCTTTTTTCAGTAATTAGTAATCACAGAAAGATCTGGCAGCAGCTGTTTGAAAAATTCCGTCGACCATCCCATTCAATCCACCACGCCTACTGTCACAGACCAATCACGTTTTTATTGACACGCCTCTTACAATTAGTCACGCCTATTTTCTTTAAACTAGCCTCGTTTCCAGTGATTGGTAATTATGATAAGATCTTGCAGCCGCTATTTTAAAAATAGAATAAATGGTGTCAAGATTGTCGACCAGGGTAATAGTTATCAATGATGTATGGTTTTGCAGATAACCGGTCAAAAATTCAATATTCTCTCGACCATCCCAATTTCATCAACGACGCCTATTTTCATGGACCACGACCACTTTCATCGACCAATCGTATTTTTATTGACGCGATCCTTACAATTAGTCAAGCCCATTTTCCTCGAACAAGCCTCTTTTCCAGTAATTAGTAATAACAAAGAGATCTCACAGCTGCTGTTTCAAGAATTCTGTCGACCATGTCCAAGCCCACGACCACGCCCACTTTCATCCACCAATCGCATTTTTATTGACATGCCCCTTATAATTAGTCACGCCTATTATCTTTGAACAAGCCTTTTTTCCATTAATTAGTAATTATACAAAAAATCTTTGCAGCCGCTGTTTTAAGAATTTCGTCGATCACGCCCATCCCCTCGACCACGCCTACTTTCATAGGCAATCACGTTTTTATTGACGCGCATCTTACCATTAGTCACGGAACCGACCAAAACTTTCGATCTTTTTCGTTATTGACAAAAAAGTGAGTTTTTACTAAACTAATATTAAGTAATATCTGAAATTGCATTAATGGTTGAATAAGAATTATTTTTTTTAACTGGCAGTAACGAAATGGAACGGAAGTTTTGGTCAGGTCCCTGCAATTTGTCACGAACACATTTCTTTAAGAAGTCTCTTTTCCAGTGATTAGTAATTATAATAATATCTCGCAGCCGGTGCTTTAAAAATTCCGTCGACCATGCCCATTCCATCAACCACGCCAACTTTCATAGACCACGCCTTCTTTCATCGATCAATCGTATTTTTATTGACACGCCCCCTACAATCAGCCACGCCCATTTTCCTATAGCACGCCTCTTTTCCAGCTGTTTCAATATGGTTCTGCTCACCTATGTTTGTAATTCAACAATAAGGTGGGTCGAAAAAACAAAATTTTAGTAATCGAAATTGGAACTATGTGAAAAGGTAGTGTATTGGGACCCTGAAAAAGTTGAATTAATTTTGCGTGGATTGATCAACGCCTTCAACTTGCGCAGTAGCAAAAAATGCTTCAAAAAATTCTTTATTCTTCATAGTTTTGATATTTTTGTGTATGGAAATGTTTTAAAATTGTTTATGGAAATCTCAAACGTCTCTCCAAATTTTTACAGCTTCTTAATTAACGTTCTCTAGGCAATAACTTATGTTCAATGGGTCCCTGTTTTCAATAAACAATTTCAAAGTCTGCAGGAACGACGAAAGCACTTTTTCAGGTGTTTAAGTCTTTTCTAATAGTGAAAGTGGATTAGAAAAAATTGATAAGTCTGGGGAATCACAAATTTAAACACAGTAAATTTGATAAAAACTGAGTTCTGTATTTTTATTATTTACTTATTATTTCAGTCTAAAAGATATTTATAACATCTAAGGGCATTCTACTAATAAAATAACATTAGAAAGACAATTGATAAGTCTGTGTAAACAAAAAACAAAAAGATAGCATTTTTACAAGTAAAAAAAACCTCAAACACCTGAAACAATTTTTCCGACATTCCTATAGATTTAAAAATTGTTTTTTGAAAATAATCGTCCATTAAACATAATTTATCATTATAAAAATTTGGTGAGGCGTTTAAATCGTCCAAAAATTTAAAAAAGATTGGCATACACGAAAATATCAAAACCGAGATCAAAACTGATGAGTAAGCGATCATAAATGCATAAGTCCATTTTTCGTTTTTCAAGAGATTTAGGCAAATTTTGTACATCGGAAACAATTTTATGAAATTTTAAAAATGAGCGATTTCCTTTCAAACACATAAACGTTTTTAAAATTTCATAAAGCACAATTTGCTAACGAGCAAGTTGAAGGCGTGAATCAATCCACGCCAAATTAATTATACTTTTTCAGGCTCCTAATACACTAATTTTCTACATAGTTCCAATTTCGACTTCCATCATTTAGTTTTTTCGACCCACCCTATTCAACAAACATAGTACAGCTAAGCATAAAGATTGTTTGAAATGGTTTTATAATAGATACAAATGGTCCATGACAGTGGATATCAGCAAAGAAAGCAGCGCAAATTGAATAAAAAGTTTACAAGGAGAGCAAATCTAAACCGTCCTTAGGATTTGCACGGAAAGCAATAAATCTCCGTAAAGTGAATTTTCGAGAAAGCCATCAGTCAAAACCTGGAGCTTTTGAGTTGTAACTGTTGGACCTTGGAAGGGACGTTCTGTAAGATCAAAAAGGTCTCTATTAGCCCGCTATTAATAATATCCACTCCATTACCAGTACAATGCTCGAACCTCTCTTATATCCACGGGACAGTAGGCCGTTTATAAATTGCTTCTTGCATCGTCCTGGACTTAATCCGCTTCATCAAGAAGTTTAAATCCTCCTTGCATGGAGAATCTCAAGAACGGCGCAAAATCGGGGATATGACTCTCCTGGCTTTTCACGCGTGCCTAATGTCGAGTCTGTATGCTACTGTTAGTGTTATAGCTTACACATTAGCTATAGTCATATAATGCGTAGTTTGTAGTACCAGTACTCGTGGCGCGAAGGCCATGCAATAAAGAGACGTTTATACGATGCACCACGAAGTCCAAGGCGTCGAAGAGAGCGGACAGCTGCTAAGAATAAGAATGAAAAATCGGAAATGAGCCATCTGCTTCGAATGATCCATCCGCCAGACCACTTTGGCTTGTACCAAGAAATCTAGAGCGACTGATTAATGCTTCATTAGTCTTTCGTCGGAGGCACCACAGCATCAGAATTATGATCTATATTTCGAATTAGACAAAACTGGATGATTCTGCCATCAGTGAAATTTGTAATTTTCGGTGGTACGCACTTGCGGGAGATTTATCACGAGTTAGATTTTAAGCTCTGGAATTTGGCTCGGTTGGTATTTCCGTTTTCTTGATGATGAACGGTTCTTGGTTAAGAATGTTTTGGGGATTATGGATTGTGTTGGGGGGCATTTGGATCCTAAACATGTTAAGAACACCTTACAAATCATCTTAAACAATCTGTAGCCAAACAGTCTGAACATCTCTTATTCTGTCAATCCACAAGAGCATTTAAACCCATCTCTAACCCTTCCGTCAAAGTTTTCTATTTTTCTTCTAATCTCAAATTTTCTTCCAATAATCCAAAAACAACAATCCTGATAAATCAAACTTGCTGCATTGGTTAAAAGTGTTATGGGAATTATAGATTGTGTTTGTGGCAAATTGGAACCCAAGTGTGTTAAGAATACCATCTTTAACAAACATCTTTAACAATGTGTAGCCAAAAATATCTCTAAGCTTGTCAATCCATAAGAACATTTAAACAATCTCCAGCCCTTCCTCTAAAATGTTCAATTTTTCTGCTAATTCTAAGTTTTCTTCTAACAACCCAAGATTGACAATCTTAATAAAATAAAATCTGCAGCATTAGTTAAGAGTATTTTGGGTATTATATTGTGTTTGGGGTTAATTTCAACCCAAAAATGTTGAGGAAACCATCCTCACAAATCATCCTTACAAATCATGCTTACCAATATATAGCCAAACATATCTTACCATATCAATCCAAAAGAACATTTAAACCCATCTCTAATCCTTCATCACAAATGTTCTATTTTTCTTATAATTTTTAATTTTCTTTTAGTAACCTGATATCAACAATCCTAATAAATCAATTTTGCTACATTGGTTAAGAGTATTTGGGGATTATAGATTGTGTTTGGGGCCAGTTAGACCCAAAACCGGGATTCAAACATGTTAAGAATACCATCCTTACAAATCATCTTTAACAATATATAGCTAAACGTCCTCATTAAAAAAACGTCCTCAACGTTCCTCAAACATCATTATCAATATACAAGAAGATTTAAAACCATCTCTAATCCTTCCTCAACAACTTCATATTTTCCTTCTAATTTGAAATTTTTTTTCTGATAATCCAAGATCAACAATCCTGATAAATCAAACTTGCTGCATTAGTTAAGAGTTTTTCGAGGATTATATTGTGTTTGGGGCCAACTGAACCGTGAACATGTTAAAAATATCTTATAAATCATGCTTACCAATATATAGCCAAACATATCTTACCATATCAGTCCACAAGAACATTTGAAGCCATCTTTAACCCATCCTCAAAAATGTTCTATTTTTCTTCTAATTTTAAGTTTTCTTTTAATAACCAAAAATCAACAATCCAAATGAGTCAAACTTTCTGCATTGGTTAAGAGGGTTTTGCGGATTGTGTTTGTGGACAATTGGAGCCCAAACATGTTATGAATACAGACCTTACAAATCATCCTTTCAAATCATCTTTAACAATCTACGGCCAGACAGCTCTTACCTTATTAATCCACAAGAACATTTAAAACCATCTCTAACCCTTTCTCGAGAATTTTATATTTTTCTTCTAATTTTAAGTATTTTTTTAATAACCTACGATCAGCAATCCTAATTAATCCAATTTACTTAATTAATGAGGAGTGTTTTGGGGATTATAGATTGTGTTTGGGGCAAATTGGACCCCAACCCGAGCAACAAACTTGTTTAAAATACCATCCTTACATATCATCTTTAACAATATATAACCAAACGTTTCTTACCTTATCAATCCACAAGAACATTTGAAATCATCTCTAACCCTTCCTATTCTTTTTATTTCTTTTCCTAATTAAGTTATGTTTTGATAACCCAAGATCAACAATTCTAATAAATCGAACTTGCTTCATTGGTCAAGAGCGTTTTGTGGATTATATTGTGTTTGGGGCCAGTTGGACCCCAAACATGTTCACAGTACCTTGCAAATCATCCTCAACAATATGTAGCCAAACATCTCTTATCATATCAATCTACAAGAACATTTAAAACCATCTCTAACCCTTCCTTAAAAATGTTCTATTTTTATTATAATTTCAAATTTTCTCTTAATAACCCGAGAACAAGATGCCTAATAAATCAATTGTGCTGCATTGGTTAAGAGTATTTGGAGATTACAGATTGTGTTTGGGGTCCATTAAACCCCAAACCGCGCTCCAAACATGTTAAGAATACCATTCTTACAAATCGTCTTTAATAATATATAGGCAAATGTCACTTACCTCAATATCAATCCACAAGAACATTCAAAACCATTTCTAAGCCTTCTTCGAAAATTTTATATTTTTCTTTTGACTTAGCTTTTTTTAAAACCCCAAGATTAAAAATCCTACTAAATTGAACTTGCTGCATTGGTTCAGAGTATTTTGGGGATTATAGATTGTGCTTGGGGCCAATTGGACCCTAAACATGTTAAGAATACCATCGTTTCAAATCATATTTAGAAATTATCCTTAACCATATATAGCCGAACATTTCTTAACATATCAATCCGCAAGAACATTTAAAACCATTTTTAACCCTTTCTCAAAAACTTTACATTTTTCTTCTAATTTCAGGTTTTTCTTTTGATAACCCAAGATCAACAGTCCTAATAGATGAAACTTGCTGTACTGGTTAAGAGTGTTTTTGGGCATTACATCATGTTTGGGGCCTATTGGACCCCAAACATGATAAGAATACCATTCTTACAGATTATCTTTAACAATATATAGCCAAACATCTCTCACTCTTATCAATCCATAGGAACGTTTAAAGCCACCTCGAGCCATTCCTCAAGAATGTTATATTTTTCTACTAGCTTTAAATTTTGTTTTAAAAACCCAAGATCAACACTTGTAATAAATCAAACTTGCTGTACTTTTCGGAACATTTAAAAAAGCAGCATTCCTATCAGCCAACTCAGCACTTATCTAAAACGACAAAACCTTCAAATTCCAGTGAAAATATCACGCAAACGTGGCACACCGTTTATCTATCAGACACACATATTCTACATGTCCCTTTCACAGGACCGTATTTTAGGGAAGATTATCCGGGACATTCAGGGAGAGACCATATGGATCGGGAAAGCACCTCTTCTCCCTGTATTCTCTCGCTTTGAACGCTTATCCTGTGGTTTTTCTTTCTTTCTGTTTATCCCCTATGCTGACACGGTGACCATTATGTAAACTACTTTACCTCGAAAACGTGGAAACGGTGGTCTCAGTCAACTCTCTCTACGACCCGAAAGTGAGTTTATTTATTTGCAAGCAGCGAGTGTAAACGGCGCTTTTTTCCCACCCCTCTTCCACAGAAATGGTACCAGAGACTCTAAAGAGTCTAAAGCGATGTGATTTTTTAGCCCTCTCTTGACAGCGACTCGATAAAAAAGAAGGGAAAAAGAGAGGCGAAAAAAGAGAGTTGTTGCTTGACCAGAGGAAACATATATTTGATATATCGGAGCTGTTCCTGTTTTGGTGCGTTTATTGCCGCCTCTGACGGTAACCCAACGAGATAAGGCACGTCTATTATTGGTCCATCGAGCAACCGTGGCAGGCATATCTTTTAACACCGATCTCGTGTAATCTGAGTCGACTTTTGCTCCAAGTCCACGTATTGTGTGTAAACTGTATAAATTACTGTACGTGTTGACCTTATTTCGATTTTTTTTTGCATCTGTCAGGAAAAAAAATCTACTAATATGAAATCCATGTTAAATAGGAAGTTATCGCGTTCTTTAAATTAAGCTGACAATGAGTTGTTTCTTATTTCTCTATCAGAAATATTCGACAGATAAAACTTTGTCGTAAAAAGAGTTGAAAATAAAAATTGAAAGAGACTATAAATATAAAATTATTCGCAATAAACATTTTAAATTTCGAGTCTAATCTGCAGTCGAGCTTCTGATCATTCCATCAAACTTACTACATTCAACTCTCCATTTAACGGAGGTCTTGGGTTTGGCGTGCGATGACCGTGAGTCTCTTCCTAGAATTTTTGTGATGTAAAGAGTCAGGGCCGTATGAACCACTTCCAGTAGGAATACATAATATTAATTAACTATATTTTGTGCAAATTTCGATTTTTGTTATCATAAAGGATGTATCATTTTATAAAATGAAGACTAATTAATGAGAAGAGAGTTTTCCGCGTGTATTTAAAACTGAATGCGAAATATTCACGCGTGTGTTCGAACTGCCCGCTTTGTGGCTACGGAACTGCTTAAATCCGCTGAGCTCATAGTACCTCTGTCTCCGCCCCTTGGACCCCCTCATCAACGAATGCGAGTAGGCGGAAATTCTAGGAACACGGTATATGGAGGGCGGATACATGCAAATTCCAGTGTATTACAGGGTATCTAGAGATTCTTAGGAAGAAAATTTCCAGGTCGACTCTTTTGTACATCAAATAATGAAATAGCCGTTTGCTGCATGTAAAAAAACTAGCCATGGCATTTTTTTGACTGAGAAAAAATTTGTAATGATAGTAGAAGCATAAATAAACAAATTCTTAAATTTTTGCGGACATAATTTGCATGATCGCTAGAATATACATACCATGTTCACTAAGGTGGTTAACATTTTTTTTTAATTCTCGTGCTCTCACCCCCCAAATTTGTTCAAATCCAAAAAAAATGCGTATTTTTCTACTAAAAAAAAATGATATTTAGAGGTTCCGTAAGCTCCATGAACTTTAACACGTATTTCCCCCCAAAAAAGACGTTCTTGGACATTTTATTCAGAATCGTCAATATTATATGTATCGAGTTGACCCTTATCATTTTTCTCCACAATTAGCCATAGAATACGAATCGAAAATTACTTTTTGAATTTCACCCCCATAAGTCTGTTTTATAGAATCCTAAAAAAACCAATATTCTTTTAGAATAATGCTAGAAAGTTGCGGTTTTTTTCTAAAATTTTCAACTTTTTGGCCACTCTTAACTCAGAGGGAGGTTATGATTATTGCAAATGATTAAAATATTTGTTTAAACAATTTGTTATACTATATAACAATATTCTCCTACAATAATGCTTGAAAGTTGAGGTTTTTTCTCAAATTTCCACTTTTTTCTGAATTTTAGTTAGAATGAGGTAATAATTAATCAAAGCTAACAAGCCTAATTGTTTAAACAATCTATTATTGTTTATAACTATCTTCTCCTAGAGTAATGCTAGAAAAATGCGGGTTTTTCTCAAATTTTCAACTATTCTTTGGCTTTTTACTTATAAGAAAATAATGAATTGTTTGAACAATTATGTTTATTAGCTATGATTAATTACTACCTCGCTCTAAGTGAAAAGTTGACAAAAAATTCATAATTTCAGAAAAAACCGCAACTTTCCAGCATTATTCAAAGAGACTATTATGAAGAATAATAATAAATAGTAATTGAATTAATTATTATCTCACTCTGATTGAAAAGTGGACAAAAAGTAGAAAATTTCAGAAAAAATCGCAATTTTCTACCATTCTTCTAAACAATTAGTGTATATATATATATATATATATATATTAGTTTGAACAATTATTTTTGAGAAATACAAGTTAAACTTCATAGGGCTTGCGGAACCTTTAAATATAATTTTCTTGTTAAATACGCATTTATTTTTTTGCAACTTTGAACAAATTTTGGGGTGAGAGCATGAAAATTACAGAGATCAAAATTTTCCAATGGATTTTTGGATAAGCCTGTGTAAATTCTTTTCCAGTATTAAAAAATATCTTTCATAATTATGATCAAGAAAAATTAAATTATACCTTAATTTTTGAAAAAGTTTTCAACAACAAGATTTCTTCTTCTAAACAAGAAGTTTCTTTCACAAGACTAAGCGAAACTAAAAGATTTAAATTACTCTTCGCATATCAATAAAATAATTGTTGTATAAACCAAGAATAAAAAATCTGCCCGCTTCGCGGGCACATTCGCATCGCGCGTTTCGCGCTCGGTGTTATATGTTCTTCATGTACAAATTTATAAATTTGCTTTTAATTTCAAATGAGAAAGGAAATTTATTTACTTAAGGCTCTATCGGCCTCAAGGAATATATTCTTATCATAATATTCGCGCTTTGCGCTCGATTTTCTGCGCTCACCGTATAATATATACAAGTAAATAATTAAAAAGACGA
>JAUMHM010000072.1:25174603-25197973 GCA_032362435.1 Melikaiella ostensackeni
AATTTGCAATTTCAATAAAAAATGTCTTACACCTGAAAAAAATGTGGGAACCTTACTTTTTACTTGCCCCTCGTATCTTTCGGTCGTTTTTTAAAATACTTTTTTAGTCATTTTCGATGTGGGGTAGTTTTTAAGGGCGCGGTCAGGAATTCAAATCATAGCGAATAATTTTCTGGCAATGATTCATAAAGATTGGAGTAATTACTTTGCTAAATAAATGTGAACTTTGTCAACTCTGCAGCTACACATATTAAAATTATTTTAAGGTTGTTTCCCACCCCCTAAATAAAAAATTTGGGTATTTTTTTACATAAAATGTGTTTCGAAGTCGCCGCAAAAAAAATTTAGTTATTATACATTTTTTACCCATCTTTCAGAACTTTATGGTCATATTAAAAGTCGCGTTTGAACCCTTTGATCTGCAGACGTGTCTTTAAACAAAAATCGAGGGTTAACTTTGGATTATTTCCAGCAAATTAAGAAGAACCTTTGGGAAGCGAGAAAGATTTATTTGCTCGGTAATTAAATTTTTTACACTTTGAGCGGCGATAGAACCACATTCTGAACAGACGAATTGCTCCCAACTTGGTTTTGGTATGGACACAAGGTCCTACAGTCGAAGAATTTCAACGATTAAACTCTCCAATTTCAGAGTGGAGAATTCGTCCCTTTTACACAAGTCCCATCAGGATAGTATAGAATTATAGTGACTCCCCTTTCCCTCGTTTTCAAGCCATTCGAGAGTAATTCTCATTTATTGCGAGGAGGCTTAAAAGCTACCACAAAGCCTGGAATTTGGCATGAATATGCAAAACTTTCGTCATTGTACACTGCCCCAGTTCTGTAATCTACAAGTTTAGATATTCGTCGTAATAATACTCCTGAACCTTTTTGGCAATATTTATTAAAGTAATTATAATTCTTAGAGATTTGTCCATGTATATATTGAACATTAAAAATTCACTCTTACAGTCGCTTTACTACAATTTTTTATTGCTTTTACTGCTTTTAGAAGCCAATAATTCACTCCATACTCTTTCAGGACTTCCCGAAGTTTAGTTCTATTCCCCTTATCTAAAGCTTTTCCCAGATCAACAAATGCACAGAAATATTTTTTGTTCACTGTCAAACTTTCTTCTATGATTTGTCTCAAGCTGAATATCTGATCCGCATATGATCTCCTTGGCATAAATCCACACTGGGCTTCCTAGATCCTTTCTTTAGTTATTCCCATTGCCTCATCAAAAAGTATTTTCGTAAATATTTTGCCCACGGTACTTGGTTGGCTAATCTCTGTATAATCAGTAACATAAAATCCTTCATCACCCTTTCCCTTGTAGAGTAGAAAGATGATCGCCTTTCTCCAATCATTTGGAACTTCACCGTTCTCAGCACACGTATTCATAAACTCGTTCAGCCCCACAAAAAAATTCCCGCCACTGCTCTTAAGCATTTCAGCGGTGATACCACCCACACCAGCAGTCTTATCATTCTTTAGTTTCTCAATTACGGATATGATTTTGCGGACAAAGATTCTTATTTCGCCACTTATAAGGGGACTGTCTAGCGTATCCTCTGCTGTGTCACACTTGGTATGCTCCGAAGCTTGACCTTCATACGATTTGATTAAATTTTTAAAATCTTGATGGGTAATCTGAAAATTAATCATTTTTAAGTACTTGGTTTCAAGATTCAAATTTAAGAATACTTCATTTTTTAAACGAAGTTTGAAATTGTTTAATATTTAATGCTTCAAATTTGAATTCATTAATCTTGAAAGGTTCCAATTAGAAAGCATATAATTTTCAACGTTTTTATCATAAATAAACTTTAAAGGTTCACAATCTTGAAAGCTACTACTTTAAAATTGTACAAGTTTAAATGTTTTATTTTGAAATAGCGTCTAATTTTGAAGTAAGTTTTAAAGTTAAAAAATCAACATTTTATTATTTATTCGTAAAAATAAGTATTCAGTAGGTTTTTAGCGAATAATATCTTCTTTAACGATTTATGACTCTTTTAATATCAATTCAAAAAATGTTGTTCTCACTACAATTACGATATGGTTCTTCATGCTATTTTTATTGAACATAATCATCATTAATGTCCTGGAAAAATGTTTGATAACTGGAAAGTAGCCAGAAATTCGTTTTTGTTTTTAGAGGCCACCCTGAAGTATTTCAAATTTATATTAAGAATTTGACTGATACTATTTTACAATAATTTTCAATTAATAGCCTTGAAGATTCAACAATTTTCGATTCAAATCCTCCCGAGTCGATAATAGTTTTAAAGTCCAATATAAAAAATATCAGAACAATTTCACTATTACATCTTTCAAAATTGCAAAATTTCATATTGAAAGCCTTGACAGCCAGTTTTAAATTCAATAATTTTAGATTTAAATATTCTAAATTGTTTGGTTTCAATTTTAAATGTACAAAATTGTTTGGTTTCAATTTTCGCATTCATTTAATTTTCATCGTTCCGTTGTAGAAATTTCCTCACTTTTAATTTTTCCCATTAAAAATTACTTCATTTTGAACGGTTTTTTAGAATAACACAATTTTGAAGGTTTACACTTGAAAATTGGTCTATTTCAAACGATGAAAATGGCGGCGAATTTATTTTTTGACCAGAAAATTTGTCTAATCAATTTTTATGCTGAATTATATTTTTTTTATGTGATTAAAATTACAAATTCTAGAATCTCAGAAGTTTTGACTTTGAAGCATCAGATTTAGTTTTCAATTTCAAATGCTCAAATTTAAATAACTTCGAATTGAAAATAATTTGAATTCAAAAGTTTGAAATTTTTCATTATTCAAGTTGGAACGCTTCAAATTAGAAAGAATATAATTTCAATTCATTTGAATTTTGAATGATCGAATTTTCAAATTACTAATTTGAAATAATTCAATTTTGAATGTTTTGAAATTGTCCTATTTTCGAAATTTTAATCTAAAATCATTCAATTCTAAACTGTCTAATCCAAAATAAAATGTTTCAATTTTGAACGCTTCGAATCAGAAATAATTCAAGTACAACTCCTCTCTAATGAAATTGTCCAATTTTCAAAATTTTAGTCTAAGACTTTTCAATTTTGAAAGCTTCTGATTAACAAATTTTCAAGTTCAAACACTTGCAATTTCCAATTATTGAATTTTAAATGCTTTTATTGAGAACTGATAAAAGCTCAATTCCTTTTCATTCCATTCGAAATATTGTCCTTTTCTTAAAATTTTACCTGATCTAAAATTGCTTGATCCATATTTTAGAATGTCAAATGTTTATTTTTCAAAAACTTCTTATTATTAATCAAAAGATTATGAAAAAACCTATAAAACTTGTAGAAGGAAAAAAATGTTGATTGGTATTAACAAAGTTATAAATCATTAAAATAGATGGTAGATGAGAAACAAAGCGCTTCTAATTTTTAATTTTACGTTATTAAAAATTTTAATAAATTGATGAATTAAAACTTTTTTAATTTCAATTTTGAATACTTTACATTCAGGAGATTTCTGATGCTTTGGATGCTTTCATTTCGTAGTTCAGTATTTAATATTTAAATTGAGATATTTTTCAGACCTGAAAGTATTAATTTTTTAATTTTAATGATCTGGAAAAATGTTTGCTAATCGGAAAATGACCAGAAATTTGTTTTTGTTATTAGAAGCAACACTGAAATATTTTATACTTATATTGAAAGAGGACCAGGAATATTCCCCAAATTCTATTTTCCCCAATATTTATTTTACCTGAAATCATTTAACCGAATGTCAATTTGCTATAATTTTCATTTATCCTGATGGCCAATTCACCTATTTTTTTTCCGAATTACTTTTTGTACTTATTTTTATTTTTCCGTATCACCATTTGTCATAATTTTTATATTTCTGAATTATCATTTGACATACTTTTTATTTCATCGAAATATAATTTGACATAATTTTTATTTTTCCGAATTATCATTTGTCATAATTTTTATATCTCCGAATTACAATTTGATATGATTTTTATGATACTGAAATACTATTCAACACAATTTTTATTTTTCCGAAACACTATGTGACATAATTTTTATTCTTCCGAAGAAGAACATAATTTGGAAATATAAAAATTATGACAAATGGCAGTTCTGAAAAATGAAAATTGTGTTAAACATTAATTCGGTATTATACAAATTATGTCGAATTATAAATCCGTAAAATAAAAATTAGCACAAAAAGTAATTCGGAAAAATAAAAATTAGGTAAATTTACCATTAGGATAAATAAAAATTATAGCAAATTGCTATTCGGTTAAATGATTTTAGGTAAAATAAATGCTAGGGAAACATATTTTAAATTAGGATATCATTTCGAAGGCCTTCAGATTGGAGTCAAACCCAAAGTTTACAGTCCTCATGTATAGAATCAAAACAAATTTCATAGTTTCGACACGAAAAGGTCTCTTTAACTTCTTTCAAAAAGTTCTCAACTGAGGAAAGTTTATTTCTCAAACGATTTCTTTCTGATTTTTGAATGTCTTCAAATTCTTTGAAATCTTTTAAAATAACTTAAAATCTTCAAAATCCTTTGGATTTGTTTTTAATATCTTCATATCCCTTGAAAGTGTTGAAATCTCTTGAAATAAAACCAAAATTATTCCCTTGAGTCCTATAGAAATTCCTTGAAATGTCTTAAAATCCCATGAAATCTTTGGAATCGCTAAAAATCCTTTGAAATTCAATTTCATTTCATTTATTTTCCAACGGGCTTTGGAGATCCCTTGAAACCTTTGGACATCCTGCAAAAGTCTTTGAAATCCCTTGAAATGTTTTTAATTTCTTGAAATCCCTTAAAATCCCTTGAAATCTTTGGAAATCGTAACAATCCATTAAAATACGTACAAATCATTTGTAATCCCTTGAAAGTGAATTGAATTAAGTTAAATTTATTTATTAAAGTTTCCCAAAAAAAACGCCTTAAAACCCTAGCAATCTGTGAAATCTCAATCCATGGATACTTAACAAAATTCTTTAAATCTCGTGTAATTCCTTGAAATACCTTACAGTCCCATGAAATCTTTTGTTTGTTTTTTGTTTTGAATACTCTTGAAATTCTTTATAATCCTTCAAAATCCCCGCAAATGTTTGGAAATCTTAGAATCCTCTAAAATCCCTTAAAATGTTTCAAAATCTTACGAAATCCGTGAAAATATTTGTAAAGCTCTTAAAAACCGATGAAATCTTTTTAAATTAGTTGAAATGTTTGAAAATTCCATAAAATTCTTTTAAAATTCTTCAAATCCGTGAAAGTCCATCGAAATGTGTTGAAATCTCTTGGAATCCTTAAAATCCTCTGATATGTTTGGAAATCTTAGAAATCATTTCAAATCTCGTGAAATTTTTATAAAATCTGACGAAATTGCTTAAAATCCGTGCAAGTTCTCTGGAATTCTTTAAAACTCGTTGAAATTCATTGATCTATTTGGAATCTTTTAACTCCTTTGGAGTTGTGTAAAATTCGTTAAAATCTGTGGAATTCTGTTAAATCCCTGGAATTAATTTGAAATCCTACGTTAATTGAATAGAAAAATCATTCGTTTGTAGTTTCTCTATTTTTTTCATCAATTCTATCAATATTTTAACATTATTTATTTCTGTAGTGATTTTCTTATCGTAATTTTCTATAATGATTTTTCTAGAATCGCGAAAAAACTATAAGAAATTCATAATAGGCAAATCATTATAGACCTATACTGAATTTCCTATCATACTCTTTCGTGAAAGGGGATTACGAGGAACTGTAAAAGATTGCATGGGATTGCAAAGGATTGCATGGGACTGCACGAGATTGCATGAGATTGCAGAGAGAGTGTACACCAGATTGCAGGAGTAATTAACCCCTCGACGCGCGCCTAGCGCGCGATTGTTGTTGCTAGTAATTTATAATAAAATAAAAAATAAAAAAGAGGATCGAATTGAGTGAAAAACAACCTTCGCTAATAATTTTCCCTTACACATAATTGTTTCTTTCTGGATATAGCTACGTGTATGAATAATCTATAAGTGTGCGTATCGATATTGACCCTTCGCTCGAAGCACACGCTACTCAGTACGATATTATATTTGCTTATGAGATTATTAATGTAATATCCGGTCTTTCCTGACATACATATATCGTGTACAAATCCCGTTGGCTTTTTCCTGTTAATTAAACGCGCCATTTCTGAAGCTCCCCTGTGGCAAAATGGGGAAAAAATAATAGTGGAGAGGAAAGGTGTCTTTGTTAGAAATATGGAGGGACGGTGAAATAATTAAAAGCGGTTTAAGTGTATTTAAAAGCTTTCGAATGATGCTCTTTTAACTGTTTGAAAATTATCTTAATATTATCTCAAAATTAAAACAAGACTATAGGGCTCGGATTCACTTCAGAGTTCAAAAATAGTGTCAATAGTGAGATAAGTTTTGAAAAATAATAGCAAAATAGTAGCATAAAATTTTTTAATAATAAACTTATATTTAAATCACGCATTTAAAGTATTTCGGATTAACTTTTGAACTAGCATAATATGCGCGCGCTATAGCGCGCGTGTAACATTGCTTCAAATGTCAATTCCACCTAGACATTTTTCAATTTTTTTGAAGTATTGAAATGTTTATTTATTAATCTATTAAATTAATCTTATTAATCACATTAAATTAATCTTAAATTAATCAAATTAATCTATTAAACTCTCACGTAAAATTATGTAAATATGACATTTTTAACACAAAGTTCGTATTTTTTCTTGAATTCCCAGCGGTTAAATTTTCAGCAGTTAAATCATTATGTAGAAAATGATCATAAGATAATCAGCATTGAAATAAACAACAGAAAAATACTGAAGGAATTAATGTAAAAATTAAAGTAGAAAATTCGTCTTATTGGCTTGAAACTTTAACAATTTGATTGAAATATTTCTTCTTTTTTGACTAAAAACCCTTCTGAGTTGAGAATTCAACTATTTGATTTAAAATTAGCTATTTTCTTACAAATTCTTATTTTTTAGTTAAAAATTCAATTGTTTTGGAGAAAATTTACCTTTCTGGCTTGAAAATTCAACAATTTTTTTGATTTTATTTTATTTCTTGACTTAACATTTGGTAGAAAATTAAATTTTTGTTGAAAATTCAACTGTTTTATAGAAAATTCTTTTTTTTTGGCTTGAAAAGTAATTTCTTTGGTGCAAAATTAAAATATTAGATTAAAAGTTCGTTTTTTTCTTGGTAGAAAATTCATTCGTTTCAGCTAAAAATTTAACTATTCCACATTTTTGGTTAAAAAATTATCTTTTTTAGTTAAGAATTCAAATAATTGGTTGGAAATTAGTCTTTTTTGGTAGAAAATTAATGCCTGTTAGCTAAAAATTCAAATATTAGGTTGAAAGTTTATGTGTTTGGTTGAAAAATCGTCTTTTTCAGTACAAAATTAATCTTTTTGGTTAAAAATGCAACTATTTGGTTCAAAATTAATCTGTTTTAGTTGAAGATTCAACTATTTTGCTGAGAATTCGTCGTTCTTTGTTGATTTCAACTGTTTTTGATTTAAAATTAAAATCTGTTTTTGTTGAAATATCAACTATTACATTTTACGATGAGAATTCATCTTTTTTTGTGGAAAATTCAACTACTTGTTTGAAGGTTGGACTACTTTGTTAGAAATTGGTTTTTATCATTAAACATTAAACTCTGGTTAAAAATTAGTTTTCTTTTGACTGAAAATTAATTCTTTTAACTAAAAATTTATATTCTCCAGATGAAAATTCATCTATTTGGTTCAAAATTGATGTATTTTTCTGAAAATTTAACTGTTTGATTAAAAATTCATCTGTTTTGGTTGAGAACTTAACTATTTTGCTGAGAATTCGTCTTTCTTGGTTAATTCAACTGCTTTTGATTTAAAATAAAAATTTATTTTGGCTGAAATATCAACTATTACATTTTACGTTGAGAATTCATCTTTTTTGTCGAAAATTCAACTCCTTGTTTGAAGATTGGACTACTTTGTTAGAAATTCCTTTTTTTTGCTTGGAGATTAATCTCAGTTTGAAAATTAGTTTTCCTTTGAGTGAAAATTAATTCTTTTAACTGAAAATTTATCTTTTTTAGATGAAAATTCAACTATTTGGTTGAAAACTAAAATTCGTGTTGAAGATTCATATTTTTGTGTTGAAAATTCAACTTTTTTGTAGAAAATTGAACAACTTGGTGGAAATTCTTTCCTTTCTTGAAACAAATATCTTTTTGTTTAAAAAATCAACACTTTTGTTGAAAATTCGTCTTTTTGGTTTGAAAATTCCTGACTCTAGGATAATTGAAAGTTTAGTTGAAACAGTGTAAAAAGTGCTAAAATTAAAGTTGAAAGTTTTCTTTCGTTGGTAGTAATTAAAGGAAAACTCGATTTTCCACTAATAGAAACTAAATTGAAAAATCTCTGCTTTTCCTTTATTTCCCTTATTGCACTGTCTATAATCAATAGTGGCGTGAGTACGAGCCCTACTAGAGGAAACACTTATCACTCAAAAGTAAAGAAGGTTAACAACCGGTGAAGTATTGGTTGCAAATAACAGAAAAATGAAGAAAAGAGATCCCAAAAATTTCGGTTTCAGAATATAAAAAAGGAAAGTTAAAAATAAAGCAGCATTTATCCAATATAGTAAAGAATTGGCGAGTTCTGTAGCCATAAAACGGTCATAAAATTCCATAATGGTCTAGTGAGCATTGGTTTCAAGCGTAAGAATCCGATGTCTCTCAGTGACGTTTCTGAACCGGATAAAGACGTCCCGAGGTCAAACCCATCCGTTCGGAAGGTCGAACATCGATCGGATCGTGAAAAACTGATTCCTGAATGACCGGCTTGCTCACTTCCTTCCGCTCTTACAACAACAGAGATTCAACCTCAGGTAGTCGATACAAAGGTAAGAGGAGCGCAAACTGATGTATTTTGCGAATCAGGGGCAAACTGCTTTTCAAGGACACTGCCTTCCTTTGACTGTCAATGCGAAAATATTGAGGGAAAGTTAAGAAAAATAGAGTTGCAGTTGAGAATGGCACCTTTGTGTATCATCTCTTCAAAATGGTTTAAACAGAGTCAAATAGATCCTTATAGATCCTTTCGTATATTTAATCAGAAATTAGTAGGATTTAGTAGTTTTTAAAGAAGACAAAAGATGTAGAAGATTTTTTGCCGCTAGTTGGAGATATTATTATGCTCTTGATCAAAATTATTAGAGAACACATCCTTATGGATGTATTAAAGTTAATTTGAAATGGTGCTTATAGGATAATATAATTACATATAATATTGTAATGAGCAGGTGCCATTACAGGAAATGTTCAAATAAATTAAGGTCTTTAACAATTGTATTCTTGAGAATATAGAAGTAGAATCGCATCTGAAAATAGCACTTTTGTGTATCATCTCTTCAAAATGGTTCACACATGGTCAGAAAGATCCTTTCACATCCTTTCGTATATTCAATCAGAAATTTTTAGGATTATAGCAATTTTTGGGAAAGAGAAAAGACGTAAAAGATGTTTTTTCCGCATGTTGGAGATGTTATTATTATGCTCCTGATCAAAATGATTACAGAACACATCCTTATGGATAAATTAAAGTTGATTTGTAATGGTGCTAATGGGATAAAATGAACAGAGATGGTATTGTCATGAATAGGTACCATTACCGGAAGTGTTGTACTAAATTGAGTTCTTTAAAAATTGTATTCTTGGCAAAATAGAAGTAGAGTTGTAGTTGAAAATGGCATTTTTGTGCATCATCTCTTCAAAATGGTTTACACATGGTCAGAAAGATGCTTTTACATCTTTTCGTACATTCAATCAGAAGTTAATAGGATTTTAGTAATTTTTGGAAAAGATAAAAGATGTAGAAGATATTTTTACGCTTTTTGGAGATGTTATTATTATGCTCTTGATCAAAATGATTAGAGAACACATCCTTATGGATATATTAAAGTTGATTTGAAATGGTGCTTATAGGATAATATAATTACATATGGTATTGTAATGAGTAGGTACCATTACAGGAAATGTTCAAATAAATTAAGGTCTTTAACAATTGTATTCTTGAGAATGTAGAAGTAGAATCGCAGCTGAAAATAGTACTTTTGTGTATCATCTCTTCAAAATGGTTCACACATCGTCAGAAAGATCCTTTCACATCCTTTCGTATATTCAATCAGAAATTTTTAGGATTGTAGCAATTTTTGGAAAAGAGAAAAGACGTAAAAGATGTTTTTTCCGCATGTTGGAGATGTTTTTATTATGCTCCTGATCAAAATGATTACAGAACACATCCTTATGGATAAATTAAAGTTGATTTGAAATGGTGCTAATGGGATAAAATGGTTAGAGATAGTATTATAATGCATAGGCGTCATTACAGAAAAAGTTTCTATAAATTAAGGTCTTTAGGAATTGTACGAGTATTCTTGGGAATAGAGGAGTAGAATCGCAGCTGAAAATAGAACTTTTGTGTATCATCTCTTCAAAATGGTTTCAACATGGTCAGGAAAATCCTCTTACATCATTTCGTATATTTAATCAGAAATTGGTACGATTGTAGTAATTTTTGAAGAAGACAAAAGATGTAGAAGATTTTTTTCCGCTTGTTGGAGATGTTATTATTATGCTCTTGATCAAAATTATTAGAGAACACATCCTTATGGATACATTGAAGTTAATTTGAAATGCTGCTTATAGGATAATATAATTACGAGTACATATGGTATTGTGATGAGTAGGTACCATTACAGAGATTGTTCCAATAAATTAAGATCTTTAACGATTGTATTCTTGAGAATATAGAAGTAGAATCGCAGCTGAAAATAGCACTTTTGTGTATCATTTCTTCAAAATGGTTTGAACATGTTCAGGAAGATCCTTTCACATCATTTCGTATATTCAATCAGAAATTGGTAGGATTGTAGTAATTTTTAAAGAAAGCAAAAGATGTAGGAGATATTTTTCCGCTTGCTGGAGATGTTATTATTATGCTCTTGATCAAAATTATTAGAGAACACATCCTTATGGATATATTGAAGTCAATTTGAAATGCTGCTTATAGGATAATATAATTACAGATGGTATTGTAATGAATAGGTACCATTACAGGAAATGTTCCAATAAATTAACGACTTTAAGAATTGTATTCATGGGAAAATAGAAGTAGAGTTGCAGCTGAAAATGGCATTTTTGTGCATCATCTCTTCAAAATGGTTTAAACATGGCCAGAAAGATCCTTTTACATCTTTTCGTATATTCAATCAGAAATTGATAGGATTGCAGTGATTTTTCGAAAAGATAACAAATTTAGAAGATATTCACCGCTTGTGAATATATTAAAGTTTTTTTGAAATGGTGCTTACAGGATACTATAATCCAGAGATGGTATTGTAATGAATAGGTTCCATTACCGGAAGTGTTTTACTAAATTGAGGTGTTTAAGGATTGTATTCTCGGCGAAATAGAAGTAGAGTTGCAGTTGAAAATGACACTTTTGTGCATCATCTCTTCAAAATGGTTTGAACATGGTCAGAAAGATGCTTTTACATCCGTTCGTATATTCAATCAGAAGTTGGTGGGATTTAATAATTTTTGGAAAAGATAAAAGATGTAGAAGATGTTTTTCCGCTTGTTGGAGATATTGTTATGCTCTTGATCAAAATTATTAGAGAACACATCCTTATGTATGTATTAAAGTTAATTTGAAATAGTGCTTATGGGACAATATAATTAGAGATGGTATTGTAATAAATAGGTACCATTACAGGGATTGTTCCAATAAATTCAGGTCTTTAACAAATGTATTCTTGGCAAAATAGAAGTGGAGTTGCAGTTGAAAGTGGCACTCTTGTGCATTATCTCTTCAAAATGGATTAAACATGGTCAGAAAGATCCTTTTACATCCTTTCGTATATTCAATCGGAAATTGGTAGGATTGTAGTAATTTTTGGAAAAGATATAGAAGATGTTTTTTCGGTTGTTGGAGATGTTATTATTATGCTCCTGATCAAAATTATTACAAAACACATCCTTATGGATAAATTAAAGTTGATTTGTAATGGTGCTAATGGAATAATATAATTACATATGGTATTGTAATGAGTAGGTGCCATTACAGAAAAAGTTCCTATAGATTAAGGTCTTTAGGAATTGTATTCTTGAGAATAAAGAAGTAGAATCGCAGCTGAAAATAGCACTGTTGTGTATCATCTCGTCAAAACGGTTCTAACATGGTCAAATAGATCTTTTTAGATCCTTTCGTATATTCAATCAGAAATTGGTCGGTTTGTAGTAATTTTTGGAGAAGACAAAAGATCTAAAAGATGTTTCTTCGCTTGTTGGGGATGTTCTCATTATGCTTTTCATCAAAATTATTAGAGAACACATCCTTATGGATTAATTATAGTTGAATTGAAATGGTGCTTATGGGATAAAATAATTAGACATGATATTGTAATGAATATGTATTATTACAGACAATTTTTCAATAAATTAAGGTCTTTAAGAATCGTATTCTTGGGACTAAAGTAGTAGAGTTGCAGTTGAAAATGACAATTTTGTGTATCATCTCTTCAAGGTGGTTTTTTGGAAAAGATAAAAGATGTAGAAGATGTTTTTCCGCTTGTTGGAGATGTAATTATTATGCTCTTGATCAAAATGATTAGAGAACACATCCTTATGGACAAATTGTAGTTGATTTGAAATGGCGCTTATAGGATATAATAATTAGAGATGGTATTGTAATGAATAGGTATCATTACACAAAATGTTCCAATAAATTAAGGTCTTTATGAATTGTATTCTTGGAAATAAAGAAGTTGTTACAGATAAAGTTTAGCGATAATTCTCTTTTGTCAGGAGATGATTTCAGATGACTTTGTTGGCGACTATAAAGATACTTTGCTTAGTTATCAGAACAAATAAAAATTGACAGTACTTATCATTAGAGAAAAAGTGAAGGGACATATTTACGATTTGAGTGGCTTGTAAATGGTATCATTGTGAAAATGATGATGAAATATCTTATGAATAGAGGTCATTAGCAAACCTTTTGTTAGTGATAATTAGCGATTCTGTTTTTATGATTCTTTGTAGTGAGATGGTGTCTTTGATAAGATTGATTTAAAAATTATACTTCTGGGAATAGACGTAAAAATTGTTTCACTTATGGATATATGATTAGAAATATTATCGTTGCTTCACACTGTTACATTTAGTAGGTTTTGTTTAAAAAGTGCAGAGTTTAGAAATACATTAGAAGATGATTATACATTGAAACTTTGGAGAAAGGTCTCTTTATTAATGTTTTAAAGGATAGAGATTGTTAGAGGATGATTAGAGATGATTTTACAAAAAAGACATCAATTATTTGAGACATTCTTTGAAATGGCATCATTGTGAATTCGCATTGTGAATTCAATCATTGGATTAAATATATGCGTATTAATGAAGGTCATTAGAAATTGTGCTCTTAGGAATAGAGTTGATTAGCGAAGCATGGATATGATTAGAAATTGCAATTTAAATCTTGGAGGTTGAGGTGTTCTAAAATGTTTTAAATGATAGACATAGTGAGAGGATGGTTAGATATGGTCTTACAGAAAAAGACAAGAATTATTTGAGACATCCTTGGAAATGGTATCATTGTGAAAAGGATGATCAAAGATTTTATAAATGAAGATGATTAGGGATTGTATTCTTGGGAACAGACATCATTAGTGAAGCTTTTATTACAGATGATTAGAGATTTTGTTTTTATGTTTCTATATAGAGATGGTGTCTTCAATAAGAATGATTTAAAAATTCTATTCTTAGGAATAGATATGACAAGAAGTGTTTCTCTTACGGATATGATTAGAAATGGCAATCTAAATCTTGGAGAGAGAGGTGCTTAAAAATGTTTTAAACGATAGAGATTATTAGAGGATGGTTAGAGATGGTCTTCCAGAAAGACAAGATTTATTTAAGAAATCCTTATTCTTACTGATTTGACGATATTCATCAGTCTTCATTTGCCTCGAATTCATATTTCATCACAATTTTAATACTTTCTACCAAATCTTAATAGCTTTTTCTACTTACTATCGACATGAAACGCAACATCCCATTAACCGCAAGCAAGCATATCCATAATTTCAATTTTTCTTCAAGCCAAGGGTTTAGCGAAACAAGAGTGGAAACGAAGTAAGAGGTACCACACTTCCAAGTCATTGGTTCGTGGCACGATTGTGGTTGCGGCGTTACCTGTTCGCGTTGCGCAGCGGTGATAGTTAGGTTATCTCAATCTGGACGGGCTAGTGGCTAGTTGCATCGGTGGTTACGTTGGTGTAATGGGGTAGGGAGGAAAGAAGGAAAGGGCTAGAAGGAACTAGAACTGGAGAAAGAGAAATAAAGTGCTAAACAGAGACTGAGAGAGAGGTTGAGAGAAGCAAAGGAAGCGTGAGTCCGTGGCAGTCAGGTCCGAGCTCGAACTGCTCCAAGATCCATTCTGTCTGGTCTTGACCAGCGATCGTGATCCGACCGGCCGACCCTGTAATTACGTCGTAATTTATGCGTGTTACGGCGTGGAAGCAATCGCGGTCTGGCCCCTTGCGAACTCCAATCCAGTCCAGGAGGATGTGGATTTTATTCCGATCTAGAACCACACGATTAATTTTTATCCACCCACTGGACCCCTCTGAATGACTGAACTTTACGCTCATAAGATTACAAATGAATCCAATCTTCTGGAAAGAAATCTGTTTCAGTATTATTCTCGAGATTAGAAAAAGCTTTATCTGGAATTTTGGGTAAGGTACTAATGATCTGAGAATTGGTAGCTGATCGGCAGCTGATCTGACGATGGAAATTCCTTCTCAGAGTGCAATTATCACCCTGGAGGTGATTGTAGCAAAGCAAGAGAAGACGATCTTTTGCTGAGAAAGTAAGCAAGGTGTCTTTACGGAGTAAGTAGACACCTTCGTAACCTTTTTCTCCTTTTCTCTGGTTAAGACTGATTTGCACGGGACAGGGACTAGTCAAGCGACTGGCACAACGTATCTTAGTAGCTGCCCTATGGCGAGACTGCTCTTCTCTCTAACCATCAGTCCTTACTCCGTGGTGATTAACGTCGACCACCCGATGCCAACCTGGCTATCTTGTCTCGTAGAAACGGCACGGTTCACCTCTTCCGGAATAATTTTGTCCGTGAGAAACCCTCGAGTTGATCAATTCTGCATACTCAATGGGCATAGACTTAGAGTCTCCAATGATGGATGGCATCTTTCATATATTGGTCCATTCTAACACTTCCGTAAACTGAAGATCCCTCAGTTTGAAGAAGTTATAGGACTCTAGCCTAGAAGGTGTCTCTAGTCATCTTCATCCATGGAGAGCTTCCCTAATCATTTTTATCCACTAAAATTACATCATGTTCTACTTTCATTACCATCTCTAACCATTTTCAGTTGGAACAATATCTGTAGTCACCTTAATCAAGTGTGATTGTCCTAATCGGAAT
Organism: Melikaiella ostensackeni; assembly: GCA_032362435.1. Lineage (NCBI taxonomy): Eukaryota > Metazoa > Arthropoda > Insecta > Hymenoptera > Cynipidae > Melikaiella > Melikaiella ostensackeni. The sequence continues at coordinate 25,190,155 of JAUMHM010000072.1, forward strand.
TTATTACCCTCATCATCTTCCCAAATCCTGGATCAATATACGAAAGATATGAGCCGAGAGACAGAATTTTAATTGTTATTAGAGTTGCTACAGAAGTCTGGCTTCAAAAATACATTACTTTTACCGGTTTTCCAGGTCTACTTTTGAAACAATGCCAGGACAAATTTTTAAAATATCAAATTTCAACACGTTTTACTAGTTACAAACTAATTTACCAACAATTTTTGTATAATTATTAATCAATGCAAACCCTGGTGGAAAATATTTTTACGAAAAACTACAGCTTTCTCTGAAAATGACCATAAAGTTCTGAACGTTCATATGAAACGATAAAAAAAATTATATAACGAAATTTTTCTTGTCATAAATATTTGCGGCAACTTAAAAGTACCTAATTTGCAAAAATATACCCAACTTTTTAATTTAGAGTTTGGAAAAAAACCCTCAACAGAATTTCCGTATGCATTCCCAAAGTAAGAGTGAGGGTAAAAAATTTCTAAAAACCCTTAAAAACCACCCCCAATGGAAAGCGACCAAAAACAACCAAGAGACACCGTAGTTTGTAACTTTCTGCCGATTTTTTTTCCTCAAAAATTCTCTTAATAATCCCCCGAAAAATTATGGTGGTGAGAAATCCCGCGAAACTTATAAAAACTACCCCTAGTGATAAGCGGTCTATCAAAAATAAGTAAATCGCCAAAAAAAGTTTAAAGTTTGTAAATTTTCTCAGATTTTATATCCTGAAAAAATCTTTCTAATAATCCCCTCAATAATAGTGGTGGTAAGAAATTCCGCGTTACCCTGAAAAACAACCCCCCATTGAAAATGACCAGAAAACCCACCAAAAGACACCGTAGTTTGTAATTTTTTGCGAATTTTTTTCCTTCCAAAATTCTATTTAGTAATCCCTCAAAGAATGATGGTCATAAGGAATCCCGCGATACTAAAATCACCCCTAGAGATGAGCGATTCATAAAAAATCATGAAATCGCCAAAAAAGCTTAAAGTTTGTAAATTTTCCCTGATTTTATATCGTATCAAATATCTTTAATATTCCCCCGAGTATTAGTGGGGATGAGAAATTCCGCGAAATCATTAAAAACCACCCCCTATTAGAAACGACCAAAAAGACAACCAACAGACACCGTAGTTTGTAATTTTTTGCTGATTTTTTCTCCTCGAAAATTCTATTTAGTAACCCCCCAAAGAATGATGGTGGTAATGAATCCCGAAAAACTTATAAAAACTACCCCTTGAGATAAACGATTTATCAGAAATCAGTAAATCGCCAAAAAAGCTTAAGGTTTGTAAATTTTCCCTGATATAATATCCTGAAAAACATCTTTAATACTTCTTCGAATAATAGTGGCGGTTAGAAATTCAGCGAACCCCTTAAAAACCACCACCTATTAAAAATGACCAACAAACAATCACAAGACACCATATTTTGTAATTTTTTGCTAATTTCCTACCTAGAAAATTTTATTTAGTTACCTCCCAAAGAATGATGGTAGTAAGAAATTCCGCGAAACTTATAGAAATCTCCCCTAGGGTAAACGACTTATCAGACATCAGTGAATCACCAAAAAAGAGTTTGAAGTTCGTTAATTTTCCCTGATTTTATATCCCAAAAACTCATTTAATAATCCTCCGAGCTAAAGTGGCGGTAAGAGATTCCGAAAAAACCCCAAAAACCACCCCCCATTAGAAACGACCAAAAAAACATCAAAAGACACCGTAGTTTGTGATATTTTGCTGATTCTTTTTCCTTAAAAATTCGATTTAGTAACCCCCCAAAAAATGATGGTGGTAAGAAATTCCGCGAATCTTATAAAAGCTACCCCTAGAGATAAACGATATATCAAAAAATCAGTAAATCGCCAAAAAAAGCTTAAAGTTTGTAAATTTTCCCTGACATTATATCCTAAAAAAATATGTTTAATATTCCCTCGAATAATGGTGGGGGGAAGGAATCCTGAAAACCCCTTGAAAACTACCCCTCATTGAAATTGGCCACAAAAAGAACTAAAAGACACTGTAGTTTGTAATTTATTGCCTCCACTTTTATTCGGGAGATTATTAAAGATATTTTTATAGGACATAAAATCAGGGTGGTTTTTAGAGGTTTTGCGGGGTTTGTTACCACGACTATTCATCAGGGGATTACGAATAAGAATTTTTTGGTGTAAAAAATTACCAAAAAAATTACAAACTTTTGAGCCTTTTGTTTTTTTTTTCGATTTTTTGGTGATTTGCAATAGGGGATGGTTTTTAGGGGTACGGTCGGGATTTCGTATCATCGTGAATGTTGTTCTGGCGATAATTCATAACGGTTGGTGTAATTATTTTGCTAAATAAATATGAACTTTGTCAGTTCTGCAGCCGCACATACAGAAATTGTGTTAAGGGTTCTTCCCTACCCCTAATTAATTTTTTGTTTGCATATAATATATTTTCAAGACGCCGCAAACATTTTTGGCAAAAATAATTTCGTTTTACAATTTTTTTTATCATCGTTCATTTGAACGTTCAGAACTTTATGTCATCTGTGAAAACGTTTTTACAGACGATTGTGGATTATTATGGATTTTCTAATAGTTTGGCATAAAAAACTACAAATTTTTTTAAAAAATCAAGATTTCGAATGTATAATTATTCGTAGAAATTGCTGTAAAAATTCGTAGATGTGTAAAATGTATATAAATTCGTCATATTTTCGTAGACACTCTTAGATATTTATAGAAATCACTTTCACTGGTGAATTTAAAGGGCTTTTCAATAATTGAAACGTGCTCTATAACAGTGAATTATGCGCCATTTGCCATGAAAGGGTCATCTAATATGTGAATATAAGTACGTTGGGTGGCCTGATTCTTCCGCCCGAGTTGGGCGTTGGCAGTACATTCTTCCTCAAGCAATAAGCATTGCACTATATCCATAGATATGGGTAACCCATCTTCTCGATTCATCAGAAGTTCATGACCGTCCCGTTAGGCGGACTATTGCTCCGCCCGAGTCGGGTATTGACAGTACAGTCTTCCTGAAGCAACAAGCGTTGCACTGCATTTACAGATATAGGTGACCCATCTTCTCGACTCATCCGAAGTTCATGATCGTCCCGTTGGGCGGCCTATTGTTCTGTCCGAGTCAGCCGTTAGCAGCATAGTCTTCCTCAAGCAAAAACATTGCACTGTATTCACAGATATAGCTGACCTATCTTTTCGACTCATCAGAAGTTCATGATCATCCCTCTGGGCGGTCTGTTGCTCCGCCCGAGTCGGGCGTTGACAGTACAGTCTTCCTCAAGCAAAAGCATTGCACTGTATTCATAGATATAGGTGACTGATCTTCTCCACTCATCAAAACTTCATGATTTTTCCAGGTATTCCAGGTCTTGTAGCAACCCTAATGTTCTATTTTCCTTACCATCTCTGAGATCTTTAGTTGGAACAATATCTCTAGTCACCTTTATCAAATAAGATTCTCCTAATCTGAATCTATTACTCTCATTATTCAAACCCCAGATCAACATACAAAAAATATGAGCCGGCAAGGAAAATTTTAATTGTAATCCACCCCTGAATCCAAACTCTCATAACCACCTTCTGAGGAACCTTCAAGAACGTTCCATCAAGCGAGCATTTCATTATCATCAACCCCGTCATTACGGGGTGAAAATGAGGCGATACGACTCGTCGGCACGAAGTCTTTATGTATCTAGATTAAAAGCACGGGGAAAATAGGCCCGTAGTTGTTGCGGGGTAAAGATTAGCTTGACGCATGGCTACCGAGATTGGATGCGAGGAGCAAACCCCCATTGGCGTATATGTCTACCCCTATGGAGGGCCAAATCATCCCTTGTAGAGATTCTCTATTGACTTTTATCAGCGTTCTTATAGGGAAAAGAAGTGTGCCTACGAGTGAAAACTCGTGCTATCGCTATCAGGACAACCTTCTTAATAGGGGTTTATCACCCGAGCTAGGAAACATTGCTGTCCCATTTATTCTTTATTGCCTTTAATGTTGAGCTTGCGTGCAAATATTGTGGTTCCAAAAGATACTGCTTAATGTCCCATTTCCGGCGTTTGGGTATATTCAGAAGCGGACTGGGATTTATCAACCGACCCGGTAAAAATCTTGCAGAACGGCCCTAAAAGCGGTTTTACGCCATTTTTTAAAAGAGTTTAGAGATTTCAAAAGATTTGAAAGACTTTCAGGAATTTCGAAGCATTTCAACAGACTTCAAGGGATTTAATAGTATTGCAAAGGATTTTAACAACTTTCAGGGGAATTCATAGGATTTCCAAGGATATTAATTATTTTAAGGAATGTTCAAAGTTTTTAGGGTTTTAAGAAATTTTTAAAGATTTTAAGATAGTCCAAGGAATTTTACAAGAATTAATTAAAGAATTTGATATTATTTTAATGATCTCGAGGGCTTATAAGAGATTTAAAATTTTGTATGGGTTTTTAATAAATTTCCTAAATTTTCTAAGGATTTCATAGGATTTAAGAAGGTTTTAAGGTATATTTAATGATTTAAGGGACTTCAGAGAATTTGTATAAGGTATTTTAATGAATTTTCCCGGATCTCTAAAGGCTTTCACAAGACTTCAAATATTTTGAGGTATTTCCAAAGATTTAAGGGAATTGTAAACATTTTAGCAAATTTTACAAGATTCCAAGAAATTTTCAATAGATTTCAAGAATTTAAAGGAATTTCAAAGGATTTTAAAGATTTTAGGGTACTTTAAAAGATTCCAAGGATTTTTTAAGACATTAAAAAAATTTTAAGAAAATTCCAAGGATTTTAATCATTGCTAGGCAATTAAAAAAATTTCATAGTTTTCAATAATTTCCTAGAATTTCGGAAGATTTCAGAAGATTTGAAAGGATTTTGTAGGAGCTGTAAAAATTTAGAATATTTTTAAAAATTCCAAGGGATTTCAGAGGGTTTCAATAATTTTAAGGGATTTTAAAAGTATTCAAATTATATTAATGCATTTCCCAGGATCTCAAAGGATGTCATAAGACTTTGATTATCTTAATGAATTTTAATGAATTTATTTATCAGACTTGAGTTTTGAAGATAATATAAAGAGATTTTCGAATATTTCAAGGGATTTCAAAAGATATGAAACAATTTTAAATATTTTACGATATTTTAAAAGACTTCAAGAAATTTTCAATCGATTTCAAGAATTTGCAGGGATTTCAAAGGATTTTAAAGATTTTAGGGTATTTTTAAAGATTTCAAGGAACTTTCAAGAGACTTCAGAAATGTCAAAAAAATTTCAAGAATTTTATTTATTTTTTATTTTAAAAAAAAATCATACACGTTTAACCAATTTCATAGAATTTTAAAAGATTTGGAAGGATTATATAGGAACTATAGGATTTTAGGACATTTTAGAAGATTTCAAGGAGTGTTCAACAGATTTCAAGAATTTGAAGGGATTTCAAAGGATTTTAAAGATTTAAGGGTATTTTAAAAGATTTCAGGGAACATTCAAGAGACTTGAAAAATGTCAAAAAATTTCAAGCATTTTACTTATTTTTTATTTTTAAAAAAAAATGTCATGCAGTTTTAAACAATTTCACAGAATTTCAAAATATTTGGAAGGACTATATAGGAACTATAAGATTTTAGGACATTTTAAAAGATTTCAAGGAGTTTTCAACAGATTTCAAGAATTTGAAGGGATTTCAAAGGATTTTAAAGATTTAAGGGTATTTTAAAAGATTTCAAAGAACATTCAAGAAACATAAAAAATGTCAAAAAATTTTCAAGAATTTTATTTATTTTTTATTTTCAAAAAAAATGTCATGCAGTTTTAAACAATTTCACAGAATTTCAAAAGATTTGGAAAGATTATATGGGAACTATACAATTTTAGGATATTTCAAAAGATTCAAAAGAGCATTTAACAGGTTTCAAGTATTTGAAGGAATTTCAAAGAATTTTAAAGATTTTCGGGTATTTGAAAAGATTTCAAGGAAGATTCAAGAGACTTAAAATATGTCAACAAATTTCCAAGAATTTGATTTATTATTATTTTTTTTTAATTTCATACAGTTTTAAACATTTTCATAGAATTTCAAAAGATTTGGAACGCTCATATGGGAACTATACAATTTTAGGATATTTCAAAAGATTCAAAAGGGTTTTCAATAGATTTCAATAATTTATATAATTAATAATTTATAGATATGAATATCATATATTATATTATATTATAAATTAATAATTTCAAAATATTTTAATGAATTTCCAAGAAAATTACAAAATGTCAACAAAATTTGCAAGAATTTTACTTATTTCTTTTTATTAAAAAAATGCATACAGTCTTAAAGAATTCTCAAGAATTTCAGAAGATTTGGAAGGATAATATAGGAACTGTAAGACTTTAGGACATTTTGAAAGATTCCAAGGAGTTTTCAACAGATTTTAAGAATTTGAAGGGACTTTAAAGGATTTTAGAGATTTTAGGGTATTTTAAAAGATTCCAAGGAATTTTCGAGACATTCAAAAAAGTTCAAGCAAGTTCCGAGGATCAAAATCATTTTTAGGTATTTGAAAAAATGTAAAGAAATATCGTAAGATTCTATGAAATTTTATGGCGTGTTATAGGGATTTTGAAGGGTTTCAACGGATTGTGAAGATTTGAAGTGATTTTATAATATTTCGAGGAATGTCAGGAATTTTAATAAAATTTAAGGGGTTTTCATAGGATTATGAAGAATTTGAGAATTTTTAGTTATTTTATATTTTAAGGGCCACTACGAGCGGCCCTCGATGTCTTTTGGCCCATCGGTGATTGCACCGATTCAGTCTCACGCCCAGTCTGCCTCTGGGTATATCAATAAAAAATTGAAATTTTTATTAGCATGGGCGCTGCTTTTGATAGTTTTAAAATTAAATTCTAATCGTCACATTTGTTATCCTTCTTGACGCCTCTCAATGCAGAGATTCCGTAATCAGCTCGCTAATTTTTGACTGGTTTGAGCAAGAGATGTTGAATGCTAAAGAAAGGGATAATTAGAAACTTAATAAATAAAGATGTTCAGAAATTGGATTCTTGGGAGCCTGATGATATCCCGTACGGAAAACCACAGGATATCCCAATACTATAGTAAAATGTCCCACGAATATCCTGATATCCCAATAAAAAAAACTCACGAAAAGTTTGAGACAATTTTTGATGTCCATTTAATTGATTTTTTCCATGTCTTACATTAACTTTGTATTATTACCCATTGCGATTTTATTTATTTTACTATTTGGAAAGCAAAAACCTTTCATACACTCTTTCCTGATGATTATAATATTTATTTCTGTTTTAACTAGTTGCTTTTTTTCGTTTTATTGAATTAAAACTTTTGTCACCAATGATTTGATTTCCATTATAGAACCGATTGAACTCGTTAAACTATATTTACATTTTGAGCTCTTTTCAGGTTAAGTTGAAAGCAATGTAGAAAAAGCTGATTCATCTGATCTTTTTCAACCTTTCTTAATCATACAGATCAGCTTGCATGCGTGAATTCATTGAAATTGATATACTAGGATGAAATTTGATTACTTTTTTAAAATAATTTTGCCAAACTTTCTTTTAGTTTTATTCAGAAAACAATTTTTGATTTGAGGTTATGTTCACAAACATCATCTTGTACGTCGTACGTTCTACTTAAGTCTACACATATACAGGGAAACATAATAAGTACATACCTATACAATCTTTTCCACATTTAAACACGGAATAAACAAATAATCATCTCAAAATTGTGACCCTTGAAACAATTTTGCAAATATAGTAAA
>JAUMHM010000072.1:25198073-25208836 GCA_032362435.1 Melikaiella ostensackeni
AAGGATAGAGATTGTTATAGTATGTAGAGTATATAGTCTTACAGTAATAGACAAGAATTATTTGAGACATCCTTGGATATGGTATCTTTGTGAAAATGGTGATTGAAGATCTGATAAATAAAAAAGATTAGGAATTGTATCCTTGGGAACAGAGTTGGTTAGCGAAGCTTTTATTGGAGATGATTAGTGATTTTGTTATCATGGTTATATGTAGAGAGATGGTGTCCTTGATTCAAATGATTTGAAAAATCTATTCTCAGGAATAGGTATTAGACATAATAAATAGTGTTTCTCTTATGGATATGATTAGGAATCTCAACCTAAGTCCTGCAGGAAGAGGTGTTCGGAAATGTTTTAAAGGATAGAGATTGTTAAAGTATGTAGAATATACAGTCTTACAGTAAAACACAAGAAATATTTGAAACATCTTTGAAAATAGTATCTTGGTGAAAAGGTTGATTGAAGATCTGATAAATAAAGAGTATTAGAAAGTGTATCCTTAGGAACAGAGTTGATTAGCAGAGCTTTTATTAGAGATGATTAGTCATTTTGTTATCATGATTATATGTAGACAGATGATGTCTCTGATACGAGTGATTTAAAAAATATATTCTTAGTAATAGATATTAGACATAATAAATAGTGTTTCTCTCATGGATGTGATTAGAAATTTTAACCTAAATCTTGAAGGAAGAGGATTTTGAGAATGTTTTGAAGGATAGAGATTGTTATAGTATGTAGAGTATATAGTCTTACAGTAATAGACAAGAATTATTTGAGACATCCTTGGAAATGGTATCTTTGTGAAAATAGTGATTAAAGATCTTTTTAATAAAAAAGATTAGGAATTGTATCCTTGGGAACAGAGTTGATTAGCGAAGCTTTTATTGGAGATGATTAGTGATTTTGTTATCATGGTTATATGTAGAGAGATAGTGTCCTTGATTCAAATGACTTGAAGAATCTATTCTGAGGAATAAACATTAGACGTGATAAATAGTGTTTCTCCTATAGGTATGATTGGAAATTTTAACCTAAATCTTGAACGAAGAGGTGCTTAAGAGTATTTTAAAGGATAGAGATTTTAGCGTATTGTCAGAGATAGTCTTACAGTAAAAGACAAGAATTACTTGAGACATCCTTGGAAATGCTATCATTGTGAAAAGGATGATTAAAAATCTTATTAATGGAGATGATGAGGAATTTGATTCTTGGGAACACAGATGACTAGCGACGCTCTTAGCAGAGATGATTAATGATTTTGTTATCATGATTATATAAAGAGAGATGGTGTCTTCGATAGAAATAATTTGAAAAATCCTCTTCTGAGGAATAGATATTAGACGCGGCGAGAAGTGTTTCTCTTCTGAATATGAATAGGAATTGCAACCTACATCTTGACGAAAGAAGCGTTTGAGAATGTCGTCAAAGATAGAGATTATTAGAGTATGGTTAGAGACGGTCTTGCGGAAAAAGACAAGAATTATTTGAGACATCCTTGGTAATGGTATCTTTGTGAAAAGGATGATTAAAGATCTGATGAATGAAGAAGATTAGGAATTATATCCTTGGAAACAGAGTTAATTAGCAAAGCTTTTATTAAAGATGACTAATGATTTTGTTACCATGATTATAATTAGAGAGATGATGTCTTTGATACAAGTGATTTAAAAAGTATATTCTTAGGGATAGATATTACTATAGACATAATAAATAGTGTTTTTCTTATGGATATGATTAGAAATTTCAATCTAAATCTTGAAGGAAGAGGTGTTTGGGAATGCTTTAAAGGATAGAGATTGTTAGAGCATGTAGAGTATGTAGTCTTAAAGTAAAACACAAGAATTATTTGAGACATCCTTGGAAATGATATCTTTGTGAAAAGGTTGATTAGGAACAGAGTTGATTAGCGAAGCTTCCATTAGAGATGATTAGTGATTTTTTTATCATGTTTATGTGCTGAGAGATGGTGTCTTTGATACAAATGATTTAAAAAATCTATTCTTAGGAATAGATATTACACATGATGAATAGAATTTCTCCTATGGATATGATTAGAAATTTCAACCTCAATCTTAAAGGAAGAGGTGTTTGAGGATGTATGGAAGGAAAGAGATTGTTATAGTATGTAGAGTATATAGTCTTACAGTAAAAGACAAGAATGATTTGAGACATCCTTGGAAATGGTATCTTTGTGAAAAGGATTATTGGAGATCTGATGAATAAAGACTATTAGGAATTGTATCCTTGGGAACAGAGTTGATTAGCGAAGCTTTCATTAGAAATGATTAGTGATTTTGTTATCATGATTATATGTAGAGAGATGGTGTCTTTGATACATATGATTAAAAAAATCTATTCTTAGGAATAGATACTAGACATGATAAATAGTGTTTCTCTTGTGGATATGGTTAGAAATTTCAATCTAAATGTTGAAGGAACAGATGTTTGAGAATGTTTTAAAAGATAGAGATTGTTAGAGTATGTGGAGTTTATAGTCTTACAGTAAAAGACAAGAATTATTTCAGACATCCTTGGAAATGGTTTCTTTGTGAAAAGGATTATTAAAGATCTGATAAATAAAGAAGATTAGGAATTGTATCCTTGGGAACAGAGTTGATTAGCGAAGCTTTCATGAGAGATAATTAGTGATTTTGTTATCATAATTATATGTGAAGAGATGGTGTCTTTGATACAAATGGTCTAAAAAATCTAGTCTCAGAAATAGATACTACACATGATAAACAGTGTTTTTCCTATGGATATGATTGAAAGAAGATTGTTAGAGTATAGTTAGAGATGGTCTTACAGGAAAAGACAAGAATTACTTCAGACATCCTTGGAAATGGTATCATTGTGAAAAGGATGATTGAAGATCTTATGAATGAAGATGATGAGGAATCGCATTCTTGGGAACAGAATTGATTAGCGAAGTTCTAAGTAGAGATTATTAGTGATTTTGTGATCATGATTATATGAAGAGAGATGTTGTCTTTGATAGGAATAATTAGAAAATCCTCTTCTTAGTAATAGATATTAGACGTGACGAGAAGTGTTTCTCTTATGAATATGAATAGAAATTGCAACTTACATCTTGATGAAAGAAGTGTTTGAGAATGTCTTTAATTGTTTGAGATTTGAATTTTTTTAGACATTTTTGGAAATGGTACCTTTGTGAAAAGGATGATTAAAGATCTTATAAATAAAGAAGATTAGGAATTGTATCCTTGGGAACAGAGTTGATCACCGAATCTTTCATTAGAGGTAACTAGTGATTTTGTTATCATGATTATATATAGAAAGATGGTATCTTTGATACAAATGATTTAAGAATTCTATCCTTAGGAATAGATATTAGGCATGACAAAATGTGTTTCTCCTATGCATATGATAAGAAATTTCAACCTGAATCTTGAAGGAAGAAGTGTTTGAGAATGTTTTGAAGGATAGAGATTGTTAGAATATGAGTGGAGATGGCCTTGCAGAAAAAGACAAGAATTATTTGGGACATCCTTGGAAATGGTATCATTCAAAATGGTTAGGAATTATATTCTCAGGAATAGACTGGCGTATATATCTACTCCTATGGAAGACCAAATCTCCCCTTGTAAAGACTCTCTACTGGCTTTTATCATCGTCCTTATAGGAAAAAGAAGTGTGCCTCCGAGTAAAAACTCGCGCTATCGATATCAGGACAACCTTCTTAATAGGGTTTTATCACCCGAACTAGGACAAAATTGTTGTCCCATTTATTCTTTATTGCCTTTAATGTTGAGCTTGTGTGCAAATATTGTGGTGGCAAAAGATACTGCTTAATGTCCCATTTGCAGAGATTTGGGTATATCAATGGAAAATTAAAATTTTTATTAGCAAGGGCGGTGCTTTTGATGGTTTTAAAATTAACTTCTAATAGTCCCAAACATTATCCTTCTCAAAGCCTCTCATTGTAGAGTTTCCGTAATCAGCTCGCTAATTTTTTATTAGTTTGAGCAAGAGGAAGAGATGTTAAATGCTAAAAACAAAATAAATAGTCATCATAAATAAGAAACAATCATTGACACGGCTAATTAACGTTATTAGGGACGAAGCTTTCGACACTGAAGGTCCATAGGATGCGAATGACTTTATGACGATCTAGCATGGTGGTCGACCCAAAAAGCGACGGTCTTAATAGGTTGGCAATTTACCGACGTCGAATGCGCGCTGAATGAATAAATTTGTACCATCAGTTTCGCGATTCGGGTCTTTTAATCCCGACCAGCCGACATGATGCCGACAAAGTGGATATAGTGACAAATACAAGAATCGTACACTCGTATAATCGAGTCTGACACTGTTCTCAGAAGATAGGATTATCGAGAAAATATTCCATGAACTAGCCTCATGTGCGATTCCAGGAGCGCCAAACCCTAGTTTCGCGTAGAAAGAGCAATTTTAGCACGAACTTTAGCAATTATTTTAATTTCTAATCACTTTAGGCTCAAAAATTATGCAAAAAAGCAATTTTTCATTTCTTCTGTTTCAAACTTTTTTGGTTGGTAGGGTAAGGACATAAATGGTGGGCCCTCTTTCAATAGTGAGTCACAGGCTCTCATTTTCGCATGAAAATAGTAAATGTAAAAAGAATCTGTTGCCTAAATTTCACTGACATTTATTGAAGAAATTAGCTAACTGTCAGTCCCAAAGAAAAATAACCACTATTTCCGTGTCCATGCATATCGCTTGCTAAAGGTACGTTTTTTCACAAAATCAGGAAGTAAGTTATACATTTTGTCACCAAATATCCGAGAAAATAATCGAAAACTCTTGAAAAATCATTATAGAAACTGATTGTAAAAAATCATCATAAAAAAATCAGTATAGAAATAAATAACGTTAAAATATTGAAATAATTGATGCAACAAACAGAGAAACTACAAACGAATGATTTACTTATTTACTTAACGTAGGATTTCAAATTATTTCAACACTTCAAGCCCTCTTTTCCATTTTCATATTTTTTTGAACCGTTTTTTGAGTACTTTTTTCGAATAAAAATACAGTTTTGAAGGTACTCAAAAAATGGTTCAAAATATAAAGAAATCGAAATGGAACTCTTTGTAGGTCTCTTCAAGGAGAACAATTTTCACTTTTAATTGTTTCCCGTATCTCGCATATTTTCCGAAGAATACCCAAAATTTATTATTTTCAGAAAAATAGCCGTCATTTTGTTAATTTTTTAGTTTTTACAATTTTTCCAGGATTTTGAAAATTGAGGAAACCCTCCATTATGATGAAAAAGAAAAGTCATTTATCTCTATTATTTTTAAAAATACTCGATTTTCAAGAAAAACCCGATTTCGTTTTGGAAAAAAATGTTTAGCCTATATTCAGAAGATCTCATTTATCATTTTCCTAAAAATTTGTTTAAGTTTCATGCCTTCTTAACAATTTGAGCCTCTTTTAAGTGTACCGCACCGAGAACTTTAGGAAATAAATGAAATTTCAAGGAATTCCTAGCGATTCCAAAGATTTCATAGGATTTCAAAGAATTTTCGATAATAAATAAAATAAAATTGACTTTCAGGCAATTCCAGAGATTTCAAGGGATTTTAAAGAAATTCATGAAATTTCACAAGATCTAAAGGATTTTATTGAATCTCCAAGGATTTCAAGTATTTCAAGGGATTTAAAAGATTTCTAGCGATTTGAACGGTTTTTTTACAGAACTTTAATGAATAAGTTTAATTTAATTTATATTCAAAGGATTTCAAATGGTTTCTACTTATTTTATTGAATTTTCACGATTTCCAAATATTTTAGGAGATTTTAAGGGATTGAAAAGGATTTCAAGAGATTTAAAAAATTGCAACGGATTTCAAAGAATTTTGTAGGATTTTCACAGACTTCAAGGTATTTCTAGAGAACTTCCAAAAATAAATGAAATCAAATTAAATTTGGAGGGATTCTTAGCGTTCTCAAATATTTTAATGGATTTTAAGGTATTTCAAGGAATTTCAAAAATTTCTAGGGAATTGAACGGTATTCTTTAAAAAACTTAAATGAATAAGTTTAAATTAATTCATATTTACGGAATTTCAAATGATCTCTACTTATTTTAATGGATTTTCACGATTTCTAAATATTTCAAGGGATTTTAAGGGATTTACGTGAATTTCCAGACAACCTTAGAAAATAAATTGAATTTTATTTCAAGGGATCTCAACAATTTTGAGTGATATAAAACAATTTGAATAAAGTTTAAGGATTTTAAAGATTTTAAGTTATTTAAAAATATTCCAAAGAATTTCCAGGCATTGAAATTAATTAAGTTTAAGTTTAAGTTTTAATTTAAGCTTTAATTAAATTAATAATTTAATTAAGTCTTATATGTATAACCATGTAATCAAATGTTCAAAAGGTGTAAACCGTAAATAAACTAAACTAAACTAAACTAAAAAATGTCAAGAGATTTCGAAGAATTTCTAGAGAACTTTAGGGAATAAATTAAATCTTATTTCAAAGCATTTCTACGGATTTCAAGAATTTCAAGGGATATAAAGGAATACAAAAAATTTTCCTCGCTTCACTGATTAAATGCAAGCTGAATTAATAGAACCCAATAGAAAAAATCCCACTATTTTTGGGTAAAAGTTAATTTTTTTCGGTTGAAATGTTTACTATTCTATTTTTGATTCGGAATTCATCTCGTAGGGTTAAAAATTTTACTTTTCATTTGAAAATTTAATTATTTCGTTAAAAATACAACTTTTTTCTCAAGCAGTCATCTTCTTTGGTCAAAAACTCGAATGCTTAGTTGAAAGTTGAACTGCTTTGGTAAAAATTCATTTTTTCAGTTCAAGATTCATCCCTTTGGTTGAAAATTTAATTATTGTCCGTGGTATTCAATAAACGAGCTTTTGGCCTAAAATGCCAACTTCAACATACATTTTCAAGGTCAACACATTTTTTTTACACTTTCTCCATAATTTTTTTATATTCGGTAAGGATTCATTTTCAATTTTAAAGAAAATTTATATCTCTAGGTCATTCTGATCTAAATTTCTACGATTTTAAGACAGAATTTCACAAAACTGTCCACTGTGCGCCACCGGTCAAAAATCTGCCGGTTCAGCCCTCTGATATAAGTCTCTTTTTCGAAATATATGCGGTAAAACGCTAATAGACAAATTCAGTAATGAGTGGATTCTCAAAGAATGTAGTGTAGAAGAGACATTGATTGACAAGAGAGAAAGAAATTTGCTGAGATTGTTTGGTTATGTTGAGAGAATGAACGGAGGACGTCTAACGAGGCAAGTGTATTCAGACAAGGTAAATGGTAGCATACCCAGAGGTAGACCCACGAAAGAATAGTTGAAATGTGTGAATGAGGCTCTAAAGCGAAGAGATATAAAGAGTCGTAGAAACACAAGAGCTTGCACGAAAGGATATATGGATGTAAAGAAAGCAAGATATACATGCCAGGATAGGGATGTCTGGAGGACAATCGTTTATTAGAATAAAAGTGACGCCTGAAACGAAAGATTTTGGATACTCATGGGCCCTAATGAAGAGCTTTGCTTAGTGGATGTGGTTGCGGTAAAGAGTATGCATCTTCCTATGGGTTTATCAGTCAGTTCGAGTGTTTATGTGTGAATCGTGATGTATGATGGCTCTGTGTAGTTTTTCACCTGGGGTGATTGCTAGAGAGATTGATAAGCGATCCGTGTCAGAGCGTTGTTCTGGAAAGAGTGTGTCATTTAAATGAGCAACACGCGAACTTCTAGATTGATCTAAAACCTCCCCTTCTCCTACACATTCCTTACTTACCCTTACCATGCAAATTCTTTGATTCCTGGTAGTATAACGAGGCTAGAACCGGAAGAGTTACGCTTACCCCGAAAGGGATTTGGCATAATGGTATAATAATAATAATTATTATTATTATTATATTGAGCGCTATACGTAGTCCTAACCATAGGTGGCTCACTATTGATGTCGTTATACCTTATCTCTCCAGTTAGGAGAATTGCAAGCTGCTGAAACCTATTTTTTTCTGGATAGTTAAATATTCCATACATGCGCCTGAAAAAGTAGCGATAAGACCCCAACCGCTCGCCTAATTCCAGGAAAGGTTCAATCTCAAATGATCGCATCGAACCACTGCGCTGTCCTCGTTTGATTCCCAAAGAATCCAGAGTCAATCCAAGCCCGTGGCAAAAGAAAACAACGAATTAGATTCACGCTCTGCTCAGCCATGGCGATGCGAACCCGGCTTCAATCCGGGGCTTATAAGCCAATGACACGCTTCAATAAGCTATATTTTTTGTCCCTTTAACAGGAAAATAAAAGTAGAATCATCGAGCCGAGGTGTCGCATTGGTTCGGCGACGTGGCTGCTTTTATTTGAATTAGTTAGATGCACCGGAATTTAGTAATGGATGAATTGAGATCAAGATCAGTCTTACCGTGGAACTAGGGTTTTAAAATTCTAGACTTTTTTAAACATTGAAATAACATCTACTTTCTTACGAAAATTTTTTTGTACTAAAAAAGAACACCCAAAAAGTTCACAACTCAAAAATAGATTTTGAGACTACCCGCTTTTTCGGCTCATTAGAGACAAGTGTATAATAAATGTACACAACAAAAAAAATAAGGGGAAAAAAGAGAGAGTCATCCAACCTGTTTCGGAGCCAATTTAGATTTGCTTAACAGGGATAATTCATAGGAAAACAAGAGGTACAAGAATAAAGAATTGTTAGATTATAAAATCTTTATTACCTGAAAATGAAACAGATAAATGATAGCAATTACTGTTTTGGTACATATTTAATTCATTAATTGAAAATTGATATTTAAAAAGAGCGAACTATTCTGAATAAATTCTTAAATCAGATTATTCTATTTTTTAATTGGAAATTGATTTACACATATTCAAAATTATGACACAAACTAAAGTCACTGTATCCAATTAATGATTACATCCCAAACTCTGTTGTATCTCGCAAGATCTCTTTAAATTAATAGCTTTGTTACCTTCTCTCTTTATAAATAACATTTCCATGAACTCTCTCTTTTTTTTCTCTCATGATACAAAATTTTAACATTATCCCAATTAAAATCATGTCCATGTGTAAGTCTTTCTTTTGTAAGGACCGATTGACCGAGTAATATCTTTCCCTTCTATGAAAATTATTTTTATGTTCATCTTCTCTTGTTCTAAGAGACCTCCTTGTTCGCCCTACATAAACAGCATCACATTGTCTTCATTTGAATTTGTAAATTGCGTATTGATTTTCCAGTTTCTCATATTTGTCTTTACCAAATTTTACAATCAAGTTGCTTTTGAAGGGAACTCTATATATCGTATGTAAGCCCAATTTTCTTAACATTGATTTCAAGATACTTGAGATTTTTCCAAAATAAGGAAGAACAACCGTATTGAATCTATTGTAATCTTGTACACTGTTTTTTTCTGATTATTGCATTTACTCTTAATTTGAACAATTCTGTTGTGCATATGTTTGTCAATGAAAGTAATAGGATAATGGTTGAGAAGAAGAACCTGTTTGCATAATTCAATATACTTTTCATGGAATTTTGGATGAGATAATTCAAGAGCTCTATCAATTAAATTCTTTACAACTTCTATATTGTTTTGAATGGAATGATTAAAATTAAAATTTAGAAAGTACGGAATCATCAACATATCTTGCATAAAAGTCTAATTCGAAATTGATTTTGTTAAAAATTTCATTTTCTAAATCTTCCATCACAATTTCAGCAATAATTGGGGACAAGGCTGAGACTATCGGAGTTCCAATTTTTTTATTATAGAAAGTATCACTGAATTTAAAATAAACAGAATTGAAAACATATTCAATAGCATCAAGAAATTGTTTTTTCGCAATCTCAGCATGAAGTTTGATCATATCCCATCTATTTTCAATAGCAAATTCAACTCTTTCATATGGAATGTTAAGAAACATGGCTATTACATCAAAGGAAACAATAATGTGATTTATTGGTATTTGAACATATTCAATTAATTTTAGAAAGGAAGCAATGTTTTCAATTGATTTCGCTGAAAGGGTAACTGATTCTTTGATCATTTCATTAAGACGTTTTTGTAATTTTCTCGTGGGAGAACCTATTGTCGAAATAATCGGTCGTAAAGGAAATTCTGCTTTATGAGCTCTAATCAGGCCATAGGCCAGAGATAGATTTGTGTGAATTGTGTCAATGTAACACCTTTCAATATTGTTTCCCAAACATTTTTGAAGCCTTAATCTCTCTAGAATTTTAAATGTCCCTTTTTGAATGATTTTTGTAGGATCATTTGGAATAACTGCAAAACTATCTTTATCATTTAAAATATGCATCATTTTTCGATTACAAACATCTTTTAATATTGCAACCGTAACACTCCCTTTATCAGCCTTAGTAAACAGTAATTCAGGACTAGACCTTTTCCAGGATCTCCAGGTTTTGCAGAACGTTTTTTCGACAGGAAAATAATATGGCAAGACGAATGAACTTTTATCACATTTTTTTATTTAAACTTCAAACTAAAGGTCCCATATAAGGTTGATGTAAAAGATCAAAAGTTTCGAATATTTTTGCGGCACCACCTTCCCCTTTTGTCAAGTCTCCCCTGAAGTTTCCAATAATTTTTTTAATTTCGTCCAAAGAAGTGAAAATGTGTAATATACAGGGTTTGATTGAAAAGTAATGAGCCTTCCCGCGCGGAGCGTCTGCCAAGCGATCAACCGAATCGGCTGG
>JAUMHM010000072.1:25263593-25276708 GCA_032362435.1 Melikaiella ostensackeni
ATTTAATGTAATTTCATGGGATTTCAAGGGATTTTATAATATTTTAATGGATTTCAAAGAATTCATTGACAAGAATTCAGGGATTTCAAAGATTTGAAGAGATTTTCAAATATTACAATGTACTTCCAGAGATTTTTAAGAAATTCAAAGATTTTAGGATATTTGAAAAAACTCTAAAGAATTCTTTATGAATTTCGAGAATTTTAATGGATATAATAGGGATTTCAATGAATATCATCAGATTTAATGTAATTTCAAGGGATTTCAAAGGATTTTATAATATTTTAATGGATTTCAAAGAATTCATTGACAAGAATTGAGCAATTATAATGGATTTCAAAGATTTGAAGAGATTTTTAAGTATTTCAAGGTATTTCCAAGGATTTTGAATATTTTAGGAAAGCTCTCAATGTATTTTAATGAAGATCGGGGGATTTCCCGAAATATCATCAGGTTTCATGGAATTTCACGACATTTCAAGGAATTTTATGATGTATTTTAATGAATTTCAAAGGATTTATTCACATGAATTGAGGAATTTCAAACATTTCAAGAGATTTTTAAATATTACAATGCATTTCCAGAGATTTTAAAGAATTCTGAACATTTTAGGATATTTTAAAAGACTCTACAGAATTTTCAATACATTTCAAGAATTTGAAGGAACATAATAGGGATTTCAAGGAATATCATCAGATTTAATATAATTTCACGCGAGTTTAAGGATTTTATAATATTTTGATGGATTGCAAAGAATTCATTCACAAGAATTGAGTTATTTCAAAAATTGAAAGAGATTTTTGAATATTACAATGTATTTCCAGAGATTTTTAATCATTTCACAGATTTTAGGATATTTTAAAAGACTCTAAAAAATTTTCAATAGATTTCAAGATTTTGAAGGGATATAATAGGGATTTCAAGGAATATTATCAGATTTAATGTAATTTCATGGGATTTCAAGGGATTTTATAATATTTTAATGGATTTCAAAGAATTCATTGACAAGAATTGAGAGATTTCAGAGGATTTTAAAGATGTGAAGAGATATTTAAATATTTCAAGGTATTTCCGAGAATTTTAAATAATTTTAAATATTTCAGACAAGCTCTTAATGTATTTGAATAAAGTTCGGAGTATTTCAGGAAATATCATCAGATTTCATGGAATTTCACGACATTTCAAGGAATTTTATAGTGCATTTTAATGAATGTCAAAGAATTTATTCACAAGAATTGAGGGATTCCAAACATTTGAAGATATTTTTAAATATTACAATGCATTCCCAGAGATTTTAAAGAATTCTAAAGATTTTGGGGTATTTTAAAAGACTGTAAAGAATTTTTAATAGATTTCGAGAATTTTGAGGGATATAATAGGGACTTCAATGAATATCATCGGATTTAATATAATTTCACGGGATTTCGAGGAATTTTATAATATTTTAATGGATTTCGAAGAATTCATTGACGAGAATTGAGGGATTTCAAATATTTGAAGAAATTTTTTAATATTTCAAGGTATTTCCAAAAATTACAAGGTATTTCCAAAAATTTTAAAGAATATTAATTATTTAAGTATTTTTTGAAGATTCCAAGGCATTTTTAATATATTTCAAGAGCTAGAAGGTATTTCAAGGGATTTTAGAGATTTTGAGATATTTAAGAATATTTTATGGGATCTTGAAGAGATTCAAATAGATTTAATCAGATTTTCGAGGAAACCTATATTAATCAAAGTCAAATATTACCTGAAAATTAATATTAATTATGGTTTATCCAATTTTTCTATTATCTTATTAATATGAAAAATCTTTATGATCGAAGTGGAATATGCCTGCTTATGAAAATTTTTTCTGTACTAAAGAAGAACACTAGAAAAGTTCACAAATCAAAAATAAACTTCGAAACTACCCATTTTTGCGGTTCATTAAAGACAAATGTACAATAAATGTACAACAAAAAGGAAAAAGAGGGAGAAAAAGATTCAACCAAACCAACTTCTATATCTTTGCTTTCTCCGTCTTTTTTATACTACTGAGGACCAGCATGTTTCGAAACCAATTTGGATTTCCCCATCAGGGCTAATTTATAGGAAAGCTACAGCTATAAATAATAAAACCAATATTAATTGAAGTCGAATATTACCTGAAAATAAAAATAATGAAATTAATATTAATTATTGTTTTGCCAATTTTTTTATTCTCTTATTAATATTAAAAATCTTTATGATCGAAGCTGAATATACCTTCTTATGAAAATTTTTTCTGTACTAAGAAAGAACACTCGATAAGTTCACGAATCAAAAATAGACTCCGAAACTGCCCATTTTTGCGGTTCATTAGAGACAAATGTACAATAAATTTACAACAAAAAGGAAAAAGAGGGAAGAAGAGAAAGATTCAACCAAACCAACCTCCAACTCTTTGTTTTCTCCGTCTTTTTATACTACTGGGGACCAGAATGTTTCGAAGCCAATTTAGACTTCCTCATCAAGGGTAATTTATAGGACAGCTGGAGTTATAAATGATGAAACCTATATTAATTGGAGTCAAATATTACCTGAAAATAAAAATAAAGAAATCTATAATAATTATTGTTTGGCCAATTCTTCTATTCTCTTATAATTATGAAAAATCTTTATGATCAAAGTGAAATATACCTTCATATGAAAAAATTTTCTGTACCAAAAAAGAACGCTCGAAAAGTTCACAGATCAAAAATAGATTTCGAAACTACTCATGTTTACGGTTCATTAGAGACAAATGTACAATAAATGTACAACAAAATGAAAGAGAGGGAGAAAGGAAAGAGTCAACCAAATTAACCTTTTACAAATTTTTTCCGCCTTTTTTATACTACTGGGGGCCAACATGTTTCGAAGCCAATTTAAGACTTCCTCATCGGGGGTAATTTATAGGAAACTACACTCATAAAGAATGAAAACTATATTAACTGAATTAAAATATTACATGAAAATAAAAATGAAGAAATAATCATCAAATGTTGTTTGGCCTATTTTGCTATTTTGTTATTAATATAAAAAATCTTTAAGATTGAAATGAAATATACTTTCCAATAAAATTTTTTTGTGTGCTAAAAAAAGAACACTCAGAAAGTTCGCAAATCAATAACAGACTTCAAAACTACCCATTTTTACGGCTCATTAGAGACAAATTTACGATGAATGTACAAAAGAAGAAAAAGAGGGAGAAAGGAAAAAGTCAGTCAAATTAACCTCTCACTTCTTATTTTCTCCGTCTTTTTTATACTACTGGGAACCAGCATGTTTCGGAGCCAATTTGGACTTCCTCATCAGAGGTAATTAATAGAAAAGCTACAGTTATAAATAATGAAACCTATATTAATTGAAGTCAAATATTACCTGAAAATAAAAATAAAGAAATTAATATCAAATGTTGTTTGGCCAATTTTTCTATTTTCTTATTAATATCAAAAATCTTTAAGATTGAAATGAAATATACCTTCTTATAAAAAATTTTTCTGTACTAAAAAAGAACATTCGAAAAGTTTACAACTTAAAAATAGACTTCGAAACTACCCATTTTTACGGTTCATTAAAGATAAATGTACAATAAATCGTATACGAAAAAAAGAAAAAGAGGGACAATGGAAAGAGTCAACCAATCCAACCTCTCACTCTTTCTTTTCTCCGTCTTTTTTATACTACTGGGGACCAACATATTTCGAAATCAATTTAGACTTCCTCATCAGGGATAATTTATAGGAAAACAACAGGTACAAATGATGAAAACATTATTAGATTAGAAAATCTGTTTTATTTTCAGATAAATAATGGTTTTCTAATCTAATAATGTTTTTATTACTTGTAACTGTTGTTTTCCCATAAATGACCCCTGACGAGGAAGTCTAAAGTGTCTTCGAAACATGTGTGTCCTCAGCAGTATAAAAAGACGGAGAAAAGGAAGAGCGTGAAGTTGGTTTTGGTTGACTCTTTCTTTTTCTCCCTCTTTTTTTCTTTTTGTTGTACATTTATTGTACATTTGTCTCCAATGAGCCGAGAAAAATGGCTAGTTTCAAGGTCTGTTTTTTATTTGTAAACTTTTTAGGTGTTCTTTTTTAATATGTACACAAAAAATTTTCATAAGAAAGTAGAATTCACATGGATTTTTATGAAATCTATAGCTTCTTTCTATCTTCAATAAATATCATTGAACCCATGAAACGTTATCGAAATTGAGCTGAGAAGACTTTTTTTAATCTGGTCAAAAACAAAGAAGGCAAACAAGAAGAAAAAACAAACGAAGATTCCAAAAAAGCGCGATAACGATTAAATTGTATATATACATGCGTATATTCAAAGACAATAAGGACAGGATGATTCACGGGGAAAAAGATAAACTCACCGTAATTGCGCCTTACACTTTGCCCTGTTCTGCATTTGTCGACACGTGTGTCGGTCGACAAACAGTGTCCCATAAATGGAACCATAGTGAATTTATTAGGATTTTGTAGGTTGATTTAGAACCATTCTATTCAGATTATTCCATTTTTCAAAATAGAAAAAAGGTAATAATACAAAATAGAAACACAATTCCAAAAATGGCTAACTTCCCCAAATTTTTAAAATATATTTATGTAAAATAGATATCTTCTGGCAAATTCAGTTAACCATTCATACTTCAATTTAAAGAAATCTTAATAGTATTCATAGGCAACCTTCAGATTGGAAAAAATCTTGACTTAATGTCTCTCTTTTAATATTTCTTAAAGTTCGAAATGAAATCTACTTTCTTATCAAAATTTTTTGTGTACTAAAAAGAAACACCAAAAAAGTTCACAAATCATAAATAAGCTTCGAAATTACCCTTTTTTACGCTCATTAGAGACAAATGTACAGCAAATGTGCAACAAAAAGAAAGAGTTTTTGCCTATGTGAAAATCATTTTCAATCAAGGAATGGAATATGTACCAAAATAATAATTGCTATAAATTATCTCTGTTTAATTTTCAGATTATAATGATTTTCTAACTGATAATATTTTCATTACTTGTACCTGTTGTTTTCCTATAAATTGCCCTTGATGAGGAAGTCCAAATTGGCTTCGAAACAGGTTGGTCCCCAGTAGTATAAAACAGCGGAGAAAAGAAAGAGCGAGAGGTTGATATGATTGAATTTTTCTTTTTTCTCCCTCTTTATTCTTTTTTTTTGTACATTTATTGTACATTTGTTACTCATGAGCCGTAAAAGTGGTCAGTTTCGAAGTCATTTTTTAATTTGTGAACTTTTTGGGTGTTTCTCTTCAGTGCACACAAAATTTTCATAAGAAAGTAGATTTCATTCCGATCATTAAGAAGTTTATTAAGAATTATATATTCGCCAAACATTACTCCTTCCACGAATTGCAGCACGTTTCAAATTTTGAGCGCGAAAATCGAAGTAAAATTTAATTTTATTAAATACTGCATTTTTAAAGCAATAAACTCTACACACTTTCAAATTCAAAGCATTACATAATACTTGAATAACCCAAATATTATACACTTGTGAATGGCTAAATTTTAAGTTATTAACATAAAAAAAATTTCGGAATATGCGTACAATCTCGTGAGTTTATTATAAATAATGTATTTTTCAGTCCTTGTATGTCAATATCTAAATTGGTAAAATAATTAACTTTTGGTTGAAAATTCATATTTTCAGGTTAAAAATTCCACTATTTTTCACAAAATTCGAATTTTTTGCTTGAAATTTCAACAGTTTAGTAGAAATTTTAACTATTTAGATGAAAATTCAACTTTTTTGTTAAAAATTCATCCTTTTTGTTTAAAATTCATCCCTTTTAGTAAAAATTTTATCTTTTTTGATTGAAAATGCAATTGGTCGGTAGAAAATGAATCTATTTTAGTTGAGGATTCAACTATGTTGTTAAAAATTCATCTGCTCCATTGAAAATTTAAATTTTTGACTGAAAATTAACTTTTATGTTGAAAATTCGTATTTTTTGCTTGAAATTTCAACAGTTTGGCAGAAAATTCAACAACTGAGTTTAAAATTACCTTTTTTTTATAAATTTATACCTTCAGGTTGAAACTTCAACCCTTCTGTTAAAAATTTGTCTTTTTGGTGCAAGAATTCATCTCTTTTGGTAGAAATTTAATCTTTTTGGGGTAAAATTCAACTGTTTGGCTCAAAATTAGTCTTATTTGGTTGAAAATTCAACTATTTTGATGAAAATTCATCTATTTGGTTGAAAATTGACGTGACTGGTTGAAAAAGAATATTTTCGGGTTGAAAATTCAACTCTTTTTCGAAAATTTGTATTTTTTGCTTGAAATTTCAACAGTTTGGTAGAAAATTCAACTATTTAGTTGAGAATTCAACTCTTTGGTTAAAAATTAACTTTTTGTCGTAAATTCATATTTTCGAGTCGAAAATTCATGAGGATGAAATTTTTAATGAAATTCATAAGGATTTGAGTGAATTTAACAAAATTTTTGAAAATTCGTATTTTTTGGCTTGAAATTTCAACATTTTGGTAAAAAATTCAACTGTTTAGATGAAAATTCAACTCTTTGCTTAAAAATTAACTTTTTTGTGTAAATTCATATTTTCTGGTTGAAAATTCAAATCGTTTCTTAAAAATTCGTCTTTGAGGTTTAAAAATTCATCTCTTTTAGTAGAAATTTCATATTTTTCGTTCAAAAATGCAACTGTATAATTGAGAATAAATCTGTTTTGCTTAAGGATTCAACCGAAAATTCAACTGTTTTGTTGAAAATTCATCTTTTTTTTTGCTGAAAATTCAATTCTTTTGTTAAAAATTCGTATTTTTGGCTTGAAATTTCAACAGTTTGGTAGAAAATTCAACTATTTGGTTGAAAATTACCTTTTTTGTTATAAATTCATATTTTTGAGTTGAAAATTCAACAGTTGGTAGAAAATTCAACTGATTTCTTGAAAATTCAACTGGGTAGTCGAAAATCCAACTACGTATTTAGTTGAGAATTCAACTATTTGGTTGAAAATAACCTTTTTTGTTATAAATTTATAGTTTCGGGTTGAAAATTTAACACTTTTGTTGAAAATTCGTCTTTCCGGGTTATAAAATCATCTCTTTCGGTAGAAATTTCATATTTTTTGGTTGAAAATGTAAATGTTCGATAGAAAATAAATCTGTTTTGTTTGAGGATTCAACTGTTTTGTTGAAAATTCAACTACTTACAGTTAGTTCGAAGTGGAACTACTTTGTTAATAATTCATTTTTTTCATCTGAAGATTCATCATTTAAGTTAAAAATTCATCTTTTTGGTTAAAAGTTTAACTATTCCGTCGAAAATTCGTCTTTTTCAGTAGAAAGTCTAATTCTTATGTTTAAAAATCGTCTTTTTGGTTTGAGAATTCATTTCTTTTAGTAGAAATTTCATCTCCTTTGGTTAAAAATGCAACTGTTTTGTTGAAAATTACATTGTTCTCGTTAAGGATTCAATTATAGTGTTGAAAATTTGTTTTTTTTTTGGTTGAAATATCAACTATTACATTTTTTGTTGAGAATTCCTCTTTTTCATTTAAAATTCTAGTACTAGGCTGAAAGTTAAACTATTTTGTTAAAAATTCGTTTTTTCATTGAAGATTCATAATTTTAGTAGAAAATTCGTTCTCTCCGGTAGAAAATTAATCTTATGTTTAATTTAGGAAGTTTTGACAAATGATTACAGGAAATTCTTAAATATATTAATTATCTTCATCGAATAACTAAATAAATAATTATTACTGAAAACATAATTAATCATTTCTCAAATTTGTTTCTAAAATAAATGAATTTGAATAACATTTAAAAGAAATTTTAATTTCATCTTCATACTTAAAATTCAGTGCATATTTCACATATTAATACTTTGAATAAAATACATTTTCCCGAGAACAGTGAAAATGATCAAAATAAATTTAATTGAAATTAGTATAAATCCAGTACTATAAAAGTGACTCATACAAATAAAAAATCATTGTTATTTCATTTTGTATTACAATATAAAAAATAAGCACGCTCGAAAAAATTCCCTGAACTTAAAAAAAATTTCCTGACATTTCCAGAGTTTTCCAGGTATATAAAAATTCCCTGACAATTCTAGGTTTTCCAGGTGAATAGTCACTCTGGGTGCATGTTACCTAACATTATATCAATCAAGCCAAAAATAAAAATGAATCGCGAGTGCTCGAAAGCGAGCTCAAAAGTGATATGATATGATATGCGATACTTAATTCCGGGAAAAAAACCTTATCTATTTTTTCTTGGAAAAAAATTAATTAAAATAAGAAAAACGTGCGTTAAATTGTAATTTGAAACGGTGAAGCGGTTACGTAAATTTGGAATGGTCATTAATCGAGCGTAATCTGTATCGACTCACTGTAAGCGATTATGCCTTCGATACGCACACCACGATGCAATAAATTAGTTAAGGCACACACAAGAGTTTCTTTTTGAACTTTATTTGTCAGGGCTGTAATCGCTTGATGCGTGAGCGTGGAAAGCACGATATGTATACTATACAGGATATTCCAAGAACTTAATAAAATTATATGGGTGCGTTGGCTGCAAAAAAATCCGCATTTTTTGTCAAAATTGTGTCAATTCAATTTTACATTTTTTTAAAAACGATTTTTTATATTACACTCAACTCTCGATTTGATTTGCCTCTATTTACCACTTTTTTAGAATTTCCGCCGGCCCGCATTCGTGGATGGGGGTGTCCGAGGTGCCGAGAGAGAGGCGCGTGATCTCGGCGGTGTTCAGCAGTTCCGTAGCCACAAAGCGGACAGTCCAAACACTCACGTGCATATTTCGCATTTATTTTTAAATACACGCGAAAATTTTTTTTTTCATTAATTAATCTTCATTATGAAAAAAGGTCCATCATTTATGATAACAACAATCTACATTTTTACAAAATGCAGTTAATTAATATTATGTATTCTTACTGGAAATGGTTTAAACGGCCCTCACTGATTACATCGTAGAAATTCTTGGAAGAGCCTCACGGTCATAGCAGGCCATACCCGATATTGGAGTAGTACTACTTAGTTACTAATTACTCTGTGCTATTTTTTATACAAAAGAAGCTACAACTATGTCCAACAGAAGATTTAAATGCTCTAAAGGACCATCCATAAATTACGTAACAGCTTTTTTTTGGGGGGGGGGGGTCGAGAAAATGTTATGGTCTGTTATATGTGGGGGAATAGATAATGTTACGTAACATTTTTAACAAATCTATAGGAAATCCTTGTATCCAAAATAACCAGAGCTGTCACGGTCTAATTTACTTTAAAAAAACTGCAAAAATGATGGATTTAAACAGAAAAAGTGAACAAAAGAGACTAATTTCTGTACCAAAAAGTGACTAAAAGTGACTAACGTGCATTAACATTGTGACTAATGTTCTTCTGAATTCAAAAGAGTTTGATGAAAATTTTAAGGATTCAAGGTGAATTTTAACGAATTCAGGATAAATTCATAAGAATTCAGTAGATTCAAAAAAATAAAAGCTTAATTCATAAGCATTCGGGGTAAATTCAAAAGAATTGAAATAAATTTTTAAAAATCCGAAATACTCCATTGAATTCAGTAAAACTAGAGTAAATTTAGAAGAATTCAAGGGAATTCAAGGGACTTTGATGAAATTGATCAGAATTTGGGTGAATTGAGCACAATTCTTAAAATAAAAAAATTTCCATGAAATTGAATCTAATGGGAGTGAACAGAATTCAGAAAGAATTTAACAGAACTTAAATGAATCATAAAAATCTTTAAAAAAAAAAACAATGAATTAAATAAAATTTGGATGAATTTAGAGAAATCTAAGGGAATTCAAACAAGTTCAAGAGACTTTGATAAAATTCACAAGAATTTCAGTGAATTGAACAAAATTTAAAAAATAAAAAAATGTCCATGAAATTGAATCAAATGAGAGTGAACAGATCTCAGGGAGAATTCAACAGAATTTAAGTGATTAAAAAAAAATCTTCATAAAAAATGAATTAAATAAAATTTTAGTGAATTTACAGAAATCTAAGGGAATTTAAGAGAGTTTAAGAAACTTTGATGAAATTTACAAGATTTTGAGTGAATGAAACCAAATTTTAAAACAAAAAAATTTCCTTCGATTCGAATCAAATGGGAGTGAACAGAATTCAGGGAGAATTCAACAGAATTTAAGCGAATTTGAGTAAAAAATAAATAAAATGAAAAAACTAATGAATTAAATAAAATTAAAGTAAATTTATAGGAATCTAAGGAAAATGAGAAAAATTCGAGAAGAATTAAAAAAACATTTAAATAGATTGAAAATGATTCAATAATATTTAAAAATTAATTGAATTCATTACATTTTGAGATGATTTAGAAAAATTCAAGGGAATTCAAGCCTAAGAATTCAAGGTGAGTTTAAAAGACTTCGGGGTAAATTAAGAAAATAAATATGAAAAAACCCGTTGAATGGAGCAGAATTGACAAGAAGTCAAGTGAATTCAAAACAATTCAAGTTAAAATCAAAAGGATTAAAATGAAATGAAGAAGATGAATAAACCCAAATTATTTCATTGATTTCAGTGAAATTGGAGTGAATTTACAAGAATTCAATGGTATCCAAGAGAGTTCAAGAAATTAGCGATATTCGTAAGTATTTGTGTGAATTGAACAAAATTTTTTAAATCCAAAAATTCCTATTGAATTGAATAAAATGAGAGCAAACAGAATCAAGGCGAAATCAACAGAATTTAAGTGAATTAAAAAGAAATACATAAAATTTAAAAAAAAAACATGAATTATATATAATTCGAGTAAATTTAGAGGAATCTAAGAGGAATGAGAAGAATTCGATGAAGTTCAAAAATATTCGAGGCGAATTTTTAAAAAATTCAAGTGAAATTTTCAAAAAATTCAAGTTCATCGAAAACTTCTATAAAATATTTTAAAAATTCATTGAATTCATCACATTTGGAGAGGATTTAGAAAAATTCAGGGGAATTCAAGCCTAAGAATTCAAGTTCAGTTAAAAGACTTCAGGGTAAATTAAAAAAAAAACCTAAAAAGTATATGAAAAAGACATTGAATTAAGCAGAATTTAGAACAGGTCAAGTGAATTTAAAACAATTCAAGTTGAATCTAAAACAATTCAGGGCAAATACAAAAGAATTCAAATAAATTTTTAAAAAATGAATAAATCCAAATTATTTCATTGATTTCTGTAAAATTGGAGTCAATTTAGAAGAATTTAAGGGAATTCAAGAGATTTGAAGTGACTTTGATGTAATTCATAAGAATTTGAGTGAATTTAACAAAATTTTAAAAATAAAGAATTTCCATCAAATTGGATAAAATGAGAGTAAACAGGTTTCAGTGCGAAATCAACAGAATTTTAAGTGAATTTAGAAAAAAACATACATTTAAAAAATCACGAATTGCATAAAATTCGACTGAATTTAGAGGAATATAAGGGAAATGAAAAGAATTCGATGAAATTCATAAATATTCCAGGCGAATTTTCAAAAAATTCAAGTGAATAGAGAACGATTCAAAAATATTTTGAAGATTGATTGAATTCGTTAAATTTGGGGAGGAATAAAAAAAATTAAGGGGATTTTAATGAATTTGATGAAATGCCTAAGAATTCACGTGAGTTTAAAAGACTTCAGGGTAAATTAAAAAAAAAAGCTAAAAAAATCCATAAAATTGAGCAGAATTTAGAAGAAGTCAAGTGAATTCAAAACAATTTATTTTAAACTCAAAATAAGGTAGGGTAAATTCAAAAGAATTCAAATGAATTGAAAAAAATGAATAAATCCAAATTATTCCATTGATTTCAGTAAAACTGGAATCAATTTAGAAAAATTTGAGGGAATTTGACAGAGTTCAGGAGACATTGATGAAATTCATAAGGATTTGAGTGAATTTAACAAAATTTTGAAAATAAAAAAATATCCATTATATTGTATAAAATGGGAGGAAACAAGATTCAGGGAAAATTAGACAGAATTTAAGTGAGTTAAAAAAATTTAATTCAATGAATTGAATAAAATTCAAGCGAATTTAGAGGAATCTTAGGGAAATGAGAAGAATGGGATGAAATTCATAAAAATTGGAGGCGAATTTTTAAAAAATTCAAGTGAATTGAAATCGATTCAAAAATATTTAAAAAATTCATTGAATTCATTAAATTTGGAGAGGGTTTAGAAAAATTCAAGGAAATACAAAAGAATTTAATGAAATACCTAAGAATTTAAGGGAAGTTTAAAAGACTTCAGGGTAAAATGAAAAACTAAAAAAAATCAAAAAAATCCATTAAATTCAGCAGGATTCAGAAGAAGTCAAGTGACTTGGAAACAATTTAAGTTAAATTCAAAAGAACTGAAATGAATTGAAAAAAATGAATGCAGAGGGATCAAAAATTAGCAAAAAATGTGTTACGTAATTTATGGATTCCCTAACTGCGTATTTAATTTTTTTTTAACTTTTAGAGCATTTAAACTAATGGAAAAAAATACATGTTAAGAGTAAACGCAAATACTTTAAAACTTTGAACAATTATTCACTTTTTAAAGTCTTTAAAAGTACATATTACTCGTGATTATGCCGCTCGTGAATCAGATATGACGCATTGCATGTGCATCATTTAAGATTGTAAAACGCAATACTGATTAAAATTAAATAGCGCAATATATTATTAGTAAAAATGATGAGAATGTAAAAAGTAATAATATATGACTCAAAAGAAGACAGTAATTTACGAGTACCTACTCAGAAAAAATGAGCTCATTTTTCAGAAACATTTAATTTTGATTTATTTAACATTTCCGTCAGACATTAATTATTTTGTAAGCTATATTTTCATAAAGGGGAAACCAGTACGAGGTGAATAGAATAAGTTTTGCAGCCATAATATTGATAAGTGATGAACAAGTGGGGAAAATATTACATGCCAAATTAAAGCTGGAACATGAATTTTAAAGTTAACAATTCCATCACATGAATTATATCAGCTATTTCTTCTATATTTTTATTGGGAAAGTTATTTATGCAATGAACAACTATAGGTTTAATTAGTCAGTGTATATTTATTAAACAAAAATTGCGG
>JAUMHM010000072.1:25284844-25294973 GCA_032362435.1 Melikaiella ostensackeni
CCCCCCCCCCCCCCCCCCCCCCCCAGCAAATTGGAAGTCAGTGAAAGAGAAAAAAGGGAGGGTAATGAAAATACAAGTTTTACGGTGTGGTTTATAAACGACTAGAGCAATTGAATGCAAGAAAGAAAGGATCGAAGTGCAAAAAGAGAGACGTGATTGTAGCATTCTGGAATGTGTCAGGGTTAAGAGGAAAGACAAAGGATTCTGGAGGCAGTTACAATAGTGGGAATGGATAATGATGAGCAAAATGTGGGTGGATGAGAAGGAGTGGAAAGACATCAAAAGAATATTACCTAAAGGATATGTGTGGAAGATGCAAGCAGCGAGAAAGGATCACTTATAAGGGAGAGTAATGGATGGCATGGTGTCAGGGGTAAGAAAGAAAATGGTGGTGGAAAAATAAAGAGACGGAACAATGGTCAGAAGAATAAAAGTAGGAAAAGTGGTTGTGACTGTTGTATGCGTGTATAGGAGATGAGGGAGGATGGAGAATAATAAGAAAATTGACAAAGGAAAAAAATAGGGGGGGGGGTGGTACGTAGAGTAAAGTATAAATTTAAGATAAATAGCCAGGTGGTAGAGTTTGTGGAGGAGTTTTGCTACCTAGGATTTTTGTTCGAAGTAGGAGGAGGAAGCGAGCTGCAGGTGAGAAAGAGATTGGAATGGGCGAGTAAAATAATGGAACAATTGTGGGTTATAGGGAAGAGAAGGTTCAAGGACGACTGGAGGATGAGAGTTTGGATGTTCGGCGTCTTAGTGTGGTCAGTGTTAAGTTATGGAGTGGAAATTTGTCGATGGAAAGAGTATAAGAGTGTGGACAGTCTGCATGAGAGGTTTCTGAGATGGGTTATTGGGGTGAGTTGGAGCTGCCCAGGTTATATGCTGAGGGAAGAAATAGGACGAGAGAAAATGGTGGTCAGGCAACTGAAAGGATCCTGGAATTTTGAAGAGAAACTAAGAAGGTGGGAGGGAAGCAGGATAGCAGAAGCGTGTGCCCAGAATATTGTGGTCAAAGAGAAGAGGGGTAACGTGGGACATTCGAAATGGGAGTAAGAGAGATCCGAGGGGAGATTTGAATGTGGTATACAAGTGAGGATGAGAGGAAGAGATGAGGGCTAGGCAAGGAGAGGAAATATGGAAAAAAATCTCCGAGACGAGGCACAACAGCTGGTATAGGATGGTGAAGAGTGAGGAGGAGTTGGAATACCTAACAAAGATTAGAAAATAGAGCAAATGGAATAGAGAGGTAAGATTCAAAATGGGAGACGGGGTAAGAGCATGTAGGTATTGGATAAAATGAAGAGAAGAATCTGTGTAGAGTATGTACGTATGAGCAGGAATTATGGTTGCATGTGTTAGAGAGGTGTACATGTGATGAAGAGGAGGAAAGAATATGGAAGAGAGAATAAAGTGGATTTTGAATGGGAATGGATAAAGAAGCTGAAAGAGTTGAGAGAGAGAGAGAGAGAGAAAGAGCTGGTTGCACGGGGTAAGAAAATCCAAAAAATGGCTCCTAAAGAAGAGTAATGAAGAAGTGTTGCGGAGTAGAGCTATAATTTTTATATTGGTAGTGGTGAGAGGAAACAGAAGCCCAGGGCAAGGTCGCAAGTGTCTAGGAGTAAAAATAGTGGTTAAGTTGATGCGTAAGAAATAGTTGGTAAGATAGTATATGACTCTTAAACCCGTAAAAGAGAGAGAGAACTAACAAAATAAAGAAGAGTTTACATTTGTGATTTAAGAATAAAAATGGTTGTTTTGTTCTGCTTTTAGGGTGAAAGGTGCAGAATTCAAAGAAGGAGAAGAAAGGACATAAAGGTGTCTCAGGTAACGAGGCAAAGAAAAAGCGGTTTCCCTTCTCAAGGAAAGTAACACCATTGACAACATTGCAATTCCCAATTTGCATTCAGAAGTCAACGTTTGTCTCCCACAACACATCTTAGCGAAGAGATTCTGAGAAATCGCATTGACAACAGTAATGTCTGCAATGTTAACCGCGTCGATTCTTCTTACATTAGGTCCTTATTCCTTATTCCTTATATTCCTTATGGAAACTGCATCCTTCATTTCTGAATTCTAAATGCGATTATATTGTCTTGCTTTTCTTTATCATTGGGTTTAACGACCTCACGAATATATATGTTTGTAAATATTTGAGAAACGATTCTGAGATATTGAATTTTTGTTATCTCAGTGCTTTTAGTATCATGTATTCAAATAATTTCGATATAATTTAAAAATGTCAATGAACTTTTATTAAAAGTCAAGTTTTGATGAAACGCCTGAGAATTCAAGATGAGTTTAAAATTCTTCACTGTAAATTTAAAAAAATTAAAATTTATTAAATTAAGTATAACTCAGTGAATTTAGAATAATTCAAGTGAATTCAAAACCATTTAGGGTAAATTCAAAACAATTCAAATGAATTGGAAAAAGTCAATAAATCGAAATTATTCCATTGGTTTCAGTGAAATTAGAGTGAATTTATAAGAATTCAAGGGAATGCAAGAGAGTTCAAGAGACTTTGATGAAATTCATCAGAATTTGAGTGAATTGAGAAGTTTCATTTTTTAAATTTCCATTAAATCGAGTAGAATATGAGTGAACAGAATTTATGGAAAATTCAACAGAATTTGAGAAAATTAAAGAAAAATTTTGAAAATAAAGAAAAAATATGAATTTAATGAAATTGGAGTGAATTTCGAGGGATTCAGGGGAAATGAGAAAAATTCGAAGAAATTAAAAAAAAAGTCAAGTGCATTGAAAACAATTTTAAAATATTTTCAAAATTCACTGATTTCATTAAATTTTGAATGAATTAAGAAAATTTCAAGAGAATTCAAAAGAATTTGCTGAAATGCCTAAGAATCAAGGTGAGTTTAAAATACTTTAGAGTGAACTAAACAAAAAATAAAGAAAATAGCAAAAATCCATTGATATAAGTAGAATTAACTGAATTTACAAGAATTAAACGGAAATCAAAACAATTGAAGTTAAATTCGAAAGAATTCAGGGCAAGTGCAAAAGAATTCAATTCAATTGAAAAAAATCAACGAATCGAAATTATTCTATTAATTTCAGAAAAATTGGAGTGTATCTAGAAGAATTCAAGTTAAATTCAAAAGGATTCAGGGTGAATTAAAAAAAATTCAAATGAATTGAAAAAAATTAATAAATCAAAATTATTCCATTCCTTTCAATAAAATTAGAGTGAATTTAGAAGAATTCAAGTGGATTCTCAAGAAGTCAGGATGCTCTTAAAAGAATATTTGGATAAATTAATAAGAATTCAGGGTGAATTTCAAAAGAATTCAAATGAATAAATCTAAGTCATTCCATTGATTTCAGTTAAATTGGGGTGAATTTAGAAGAATTCAAATGAACTGAAAAAAATTATTACATAAATCAAAATTATTTCATTCCTTTCAGTAAAATTGAAGTGAGTTTAGAATTCAAGTGAATTCAAAAGAAGTTAGGATGAATTCAAAAGAATATTTGGATAAATTAATAAGAACTCAGGGTGAATTTCACAAAAATTCAAATGAATTGAGAAAAATGAATAAATCTAAGTCATTCCATTGATTTCAGTAAAAGTGGGATGAATTTAGAGGAATTCAAGTGGATTCAAAAGAAGTCAGGATGAATTAAAAAGAATATTTGGATAAACTAATAAGAATTCAGGGTGAATTTCAAAAAAATTCAAATGAATTAAGAAAAATGAATAAATCTAAGTCATTCCATTGATTTCGAGAAAATTGGAGTGATTTAGAAGAATTCAAGTGAATTTATGAGACTTCAAGAGACTTTGTTGAAATTCGTAAGAACTTGAGTGAATTGAAGAAAATTTTAAAAGTCTAAAAATTTCTATTAAATCGAGTAAACTGTGAGTGAACAAAATTCTGAGAAAGTTCAAAATAATTTTGAGAATACTACAGAAAAAACAATGAATGAAATCAAATTCGATTGATTTAACAGGAATTTAAGGGAAATAAGCAAAATTCAAGGTGAATTTTTAAAAAATCGAGTGAATTGAAAACAATTTGAAAATATTTCAAAAATTCATTGAATCCATTAAATTATGAGTGAATTAAGAAAATTTCACGGAAATTTAATAGAATTTGATAAAATGTTTAAGAATTCGAGGTGAATTTGAAAAACTTCAAACTGACTTTAAAAAATCTAAAAATCAAAAAAATCTATTGAATTTAGTTAAATTAAGTGAATTAAGCGAATTTGGAAGAATTCAAGGGAGTTCAAAAGAATTTGATTAAATTCATACGAATTCAAGATTAATTTAAAAAAATTCAAAGGAATTCGAAAAAAGCCAAAGGAATTCAAGATGAATTAAAGAGAATTCAGGGTAAATTCAAAATAATTTAAAGAAATTCAAAGTAATTCAGAAAAATTCAAAGGACTTCAAAAGAATTCAAGAAAATTCAGAAAGAGGTATAGACCTGAATTCAACAGTGGTTAAGCCTTCGGTTCTCTGTTTTAATTTACTGAAAGAAAAGTAACTATAGTGACTTTATCATGAATTACAAAAAAAAATTGTTTCAGGATTTTTTGCATTTCCAGAAATTTAACACCATACAAACTTCTCTTAATGCCTTCTGTTTAATTTCCGAAATTTGCAACTCAATATCTGAATTCGTGTGAAAGTTTTTTTTTTTAATCTTAAATCGCAAATTTTCTCTTTATACTACCAAAATTCCCACAAAGTCCATCTTTTTTAATTCGACACCTGGCAACAGGACCCCAGAATCCAGAATTCATCCACGGGCCATTGCACATCGCTTTGTCCATCATCCCCCTGATTTCGAATTTCCGATGCCAACAATGAGCTAATATCGGCTTACGATCGCTTAATGTTGCAGAAACGATCTCGCCAATCGTCAATCCATCGCGAAAGCACGAATCGGGAAAGAAAATACTAGTATATAATTCATAATGTAATCTAACATAATAATATAAGCAAAGTTCCTTCAATAAATTGTATGATATATATAATATATATATAATATGATATACATGATATGATAAGAAACGATATGATACAATATGATACCATACGATACGAGACTGGAAGGCGCGGATAATGTTGAGAGGAAAACTCGTCGGCGAGTGACGGGGCGGGAGTGAGAGGGGGCAGTGAGTGAGAGAGGGCCAAGGGGTGGGGGGATAGAGAGAGGTAATTACTCTGGCGACATTGACCCGGCGATGACCCGACAGCAGCTCGACTCATACTCACCCTCACCCACACGCCCCCTCTCCATCACTCTTTCATTCTCTCTCATTCTCTCTCCTTCTTACTCTACCCCCACCCCCCGAACAATATAATCCGTGGTCTCTGCCTCCCTCTCTCTCCCTCACGCTATAGGTACGGTTCATCCGAGTTCACTCCTCGATCACCGAACCCGAGCAACGTCGGTCATCAGGTTCGCGCTACACCAATAGTAGGCCGACTCGTTTCAATTGAAATCATCATTTTAACTGCAAGCTGAATTAGAATTAGGAACTCTAAATTCACTTCTTTTGGTGATTAATCAGTAGGGTGGTCCAAAAATGTATTGGAATTATTTTTTTCCAATTTTCACGCTCTCATCCCTCTCCCCCCCCCCCCCCATAAAAAATTGTTAGAATCAACAAAAAAAACGTATTTTTTGTTTTGAAAAAAAAATTAAATTTTTTTTTCAGAATCGTCAATATTAGGTGTATCGAGTAAAAACTCAATATTTTTTCTTCACAATTAGCCATAGAATAGGTATCAAAAATTACTTTTCGAATTTCACCCCCATAAGTCTGTTTTATAGGGTCCCAAAAAACCCCCATAAGTGAAAAATTGAATTTTACGATTTTTTTGCGCTAATCATTATTTTTTTGCAGTTTTTTAGTACAAACTGTTTCTAATATATAATATATTATTTTCTTCCGATAAGTAAATGTTTAAATAAATTATTCAAAGTATTTATGATAGTTTATAGCAACTTTCTATTAGAACAGAGTTAGAAAGTCGCGGTTTTTTCCAATTTTTAACTTTTCAGTTAGAGCAAGGCAATAATCAATTGAAATTAACAAAAATTATTCTTTAAACAATTTATTATTATTAATAACCATATTCTATTAGAATAACGTCAGAAAGTTGCGGTTTTTTCTGAAATTTTCAGTTTTTGTCCACTTTTCAATTAGAGTGAGATAATAATTAATTCAAGTTAACAAATATAATTATTAAAACAATTTATTATTATCTTTAATAACATTCTCTCTGAATAATGCTAGAAAGTTGCGGTTTTTTTTAATTTGTAACTTTTTGTTCACCTTACACTTATTGAAGTAATAATTAATGCAAGCTAACAAACATAATTGTTTGAACGATTCAGTATTGTTTACAACAGTTCTCTTAGAGTAATGCTAGAAAGTTGCGGTTTTTCTGAAATCTTCAGCTTTCCTTTCACTTTTTAGTTATGAACAAATAATAAAGAAAAATAAACAAAAATAATTTTTAAAATAATATTCCATTTTTTCCGAATGAAGTATTTTTACTCTTTTGCTAATGTTTTAAAAACATTAATTTGAAAAAAAACGTTTTAAAAAATCATTCTTGTTGATGTTCATTTATTATTTGTTCATCACTTAAAGGTAAAAGAAAAGCTGAAAACTTCAGAAAAAATCGCAACTTTCTAGCATTATTCAAAGAGAATTTTATTAGAAACAATAACAAATTGCTCAAACAATTATGTTTGGTAACTTGCATTAATTATAACCTCACAAAGTGAAAAATTGACAAGAAGCTAAAAATTTCAGAAAAACCGCCACTTTTTAGCAATATTCTAAGCGAATATTGTTATAAATAATAATAAATTGTTTTAACAATTATTTTTGATGACATTCATTGATTAGAGCCTTGCTCTGACTGGAAAGTTGAAAAATTCGGAAAAAGTGCGACTTTCTAACTCTCATCTAAAAGAAAATTGCTATTAACAGTAATAAATTGTTTAGATAATCTACTTAAACATCTATTTATCTGTGGAAAGTAATATTACGTGCATAAAAAATAATTTTTATCAAAGAAACAGCAAAAAAATATTAGTGCCAAAAACTCGCAAAACCCAAATTTTCACTTATGGGGTTTCTTTGGGACCCTATAAAACAGACTTAGGAGGGTGAAATTCAAAAAGTAATTTTTGATTCGTATTCTATGGCTAATTATGAAGAGAAATGTTGAGGGTCAACTCGATACACCTAATATTGACGATTCTGAATGAAATTTACAAAAGCATCTGATTTTTCTTATGGGAAATACGTGTTAAACTTTATGGGGCTTGCGGAACCGCTCAATCTAATTTTTTTTTTCAAATACGCATTTATTTTTTTGTTGATTCGAACAAATTTGGGGGGGGTTGAAAATTGTGAAATTGAAAATAATTTATATGATTCTGTACGAAAACTTTTATGAATTTCTTAAAAATTGCTAAGAATTTTTACGAAAATATATATGAATTTGAAAGAAAATTTATCTTAGATTTTCGTACATTTCCGTAGAAAAGCGTGTACACTTTAAGGGAATAATTTTTCATAGGAAGGATTTAGGTGTAATTTTTTGTGGTACATTATAATTTTACCGAAAAAGCAAACTCCTGAATGTTGAAAAATACTGAAAATATATTTACTGTATGAGAAAATTTCTATAAAATCAAAATTTCTGAAATTTCAAATTACCGAAAAAAAATTAAACTACCGAAAATATTCATTAACGAAATTGAAATATTCCGAAGGTAAAACTTGAAGAATCCAGAAGAATTCAAAAATTTCAAATTCCCAAAATTAAATTTAAATTATTAAATTAAATTTGTAGAAAATTATCAATTTGGGCTCTACATTTCTCTAATTTTTCATAGAAATATGTAATTACATATAAATTAAACGTTGGAGAAATTCGTAATTTAATACAAAAACCTATTAAAAATTCTAAAAAACTAAACCCTCATTTTGGAGTCGTAGATTTTTCTTTTTATTCTTAGAAAATAATAATTTATTCAGAATTGTGTGTAGAAATTTGTCATTTTATAAGAAAAACTATAAAAAACTACAAATATAGCTTTTTTTAAATTCCAAATTTTCGTTATTATTTTTGTAGAAATTCGTAATTTTTTACATAAACCTATTAAAAATTATGAGAAACTAAACCTTCATAATAGGGTCATGGATTTTCCTATTTTTTCGTAGAAAACTGTAGCTGTTCCTAATTATATGTAGAAATTTGTAATTGTTTTAGAAAAATTATGAAACATCTAACTTTTGCAAATCGTAAATTTTCGTTATTTTTTGTAGAAATTCATAACTTTCTATAAGAAAAACTATTAAAAATTTTGAAAAACTACCTCTATTTTTCTAGACGTATATTTTTATCAAATTTCATACAAAGGTGTAATTATTCATAAATCTTTGTAGAAATTCTTACTTTTCTACAAAAAACTATAAAAAATTAATATTGCTTCTTGTTGTTGTAGATTTTCAAAATTTTTCTTATAAACTTTTTATTTTTCATTCATAATCATATAACTTGATAATTGTTCATCAAAAATCTTGATTTTTAATAAAAATCTGTAGTTTTTTATCCCGAACCAATACTAAATCTATAATTTACTACAATCACCTTTAAAAACGACGTTTTCATAGAATGTTTTAGTTTATCGTAATAATTTTTTCCATCAATGTTTGCATTGATTACTAAATAGTTTGCGAGCAGTAGAATATGTTAAAATTGAATATAATTGACTGAAATTTTTAATAGCTGACCTGGAATTTTTTCAAAAATAGACCTGAAAAATCTGGAAAAGTCATATGGAATTTTGTAACCGGACTTCTGTAGCAACCCTGTTATTGATCTCTCAGGTAAAAGATTATGTTTAAACCTAAAAGAGAAATATAAAACGGTCAGGGAAAATGAAAAATTGGTCAGGGAAGAGTCAGAAAAAGTCAGGATATTTCGAAATTTGTATTTTTTCTTTGAATCAAAGAAATTTTTTTGAATGAAAAAAATTTTCTTCGAATCAAAGAAACTTTTTTTTTACTGGGAGCCAATGAATATTCTTCTTTGAATCAAAGAATCCTTTTTATGAGTGTAATGAAATTTAATTTTGAGCGTTCAAAATCCTGTAAAGGTCTTAACAAAATTTATCATTTAATAAGGAACTTTGCAGAGTCAAAGTACATGAAAATTCATTATAGTAAGTACGTAAGGATTTTTCTAATTCTACCACTGAACAATTGGTCATGAGCTATGAGGTATTAGCTTTAATTCAAATTTTTGAACATCTGGAAAGTTACGGCATTTTTCTAGAATTCATTGGTAAAGACTTGGCGGTATCTAATTTATCAAATTTAATTCATTATGATTTGTGAGTAATTCTCATAGAAAAAGTAAAAAAAGTGCTTGGAAGGAAAACTTTACAAAAAAAAATTATTTATAAGTTTTATAATCATTTGAAGCAAATAAAGTTACTAAGACTCATGGCAAC
Organism: Melikaiella ostensackeni; assembly: GCA_032362435.1. Classification (NCBI taxonomy): domain Eukaryota; kingdom Metazoa; phylum Arthropoda; class Insecta; order Hymenoptera; family Cynipidae; genus Melikaiella; species Melikaiella ostensackeni. The sequence continues at coordinate 25,294,360 of JAUMHM010000072.1, forward strand.
GTTAAATAATCTGCTTTTTGTCACTTGGAACATAACCAAATTTATTCTTAACCTTATGCATAAATAAGTAAGACATATTATAAGTCTTATAATTGGATAGATTTTCAAGTTTTAAGGGAAACAATTTTTCCTTTGATTTATAATCAAATACTATGAGCCATTTTCTCCCACATAAACGAACATTCTTATAAAAATCATTCTGCAGGACGAAAACTCTATTGTATTCATGTGCAAATTTGCATAAATCTTGTTCGGGTGCTAGAAAATATGATCCATTGCATAAATTTCCACAAACTTTTACAAGTCAAGTTTTTCACAAGTTGTTTTACACAACCTAATCATACATATACGAATGCACTTTATATAAGTTATAACTAACAAAACTGCACAAAACAAGATTTAAAATAAAGTTTAACACTTGTGAGAAAGAAAACAATCGCTAATCTTCAGATTTTCTATTTAGAGAAAGAGATAATTAATTAAAAAAGATAAAGTTGATAGTGAGCTGGTTTTTTCCACACGCGCCGCTTAGCCCACTTTACGGTACTTTAATTTTATTTATCTTGAAAGTGATTCTTTTTTAATATCTTAAATTTACAATTGTAGACCTTTCT
>JAUMHM010000072.1:25295073-25307843 GCA_032362435.1 Melikaiella ostensackeni
GCCACCCGACCACCCAATGTCTAACCCCCATTGCGACGTTGTGGTGGTAGTTGGTACCGACAACCCCACGGTTTCTGGCGGTGACGCACGGTTTCATTACGGTTAAATAGTGTTTTTTTTGCGCTCCTTATACTTCGGGCCGCGAGAGCGCCGCCGCAATGTGTATATTATGCAAAACGTGGCAAGGGCCGCGGGGTAATGCCGCCCACTCTGTCACGTACTACCCATTAAGAGCGGAGATCGTTTTCGCGATAGAACACCGCTCTCATGATGAAGCGGCCTCGTTTGAATATTGACTTTTGCCAATGTGTCACGGATGGTACAGGGGATCCCATCCGCGGGACGGGATATATCTCTACTTCTAACGTAACGGCACTTTGCATAGACTAGACGATAGGAAAGTAAGTGATATCCAAACGATATATTTCATCTTTCATCCGTGCCATTTTATCCTTCCTTCCGCCATCAAATATATCGCAGGCAAATTGAATTGAGATCGTCACGGATTGTTCGCTTTTCGCTTCAATGGGGCTGTCGATCGAGATAGACTATGTGCCTTTCTTCTTCACAACATCCTTAATGTACCAAGAGAGAATTTGGTTATTTCTCATCTTTTTCTAGGGGGACAGAAAAAAATCTAGTCTTCTTAGTTCACCACTTGTGAGAGAGGAACGCCACCTGCCACCTGATGGAACAATTTGGAACTGAATATTACAATTCTCTCTTTGTGGCTCCAATTCTACTTTTAATGGATTGCTGTGAAAACATGGAACGAATGAGTGTGGTTTTCTAGTTTAGATAAGATTGTTTTTGAGTTCTTAATTCAAATGACTTGGAGTGTCAGTTGGAATTTTTTTAAGCACTCTGCCTGTGTAGACTAGAGGAAAACGATATTTTTCGTCTTTTATCTGTTTTATCCTTCCTTCCGCGACGAAATATATCGCGGGCTAATTAAATTGAGATCATCACGGGTTGTTCGCTTTTCTGTTCGATGGGGCTGTCGATTGAGATAGACCATATGCTTTTTTTCTTCCCAGCATCCACACTGTACCAAGAGAGAATTTGGTTTTTTTCTCTCATATTTTTCAGCGGCAGGGAAAAAATCTAGCCCTTTTAGTTCACCACTGAGGAGAGAGGAACGCCACCTGACACCTGGTGGGACAATCTAGAACTGAATATTACAACTCGATCTTTGTGGCTCATGCTCTACTTTTAGTGAATTGTTGTTAATATATTGAACGAATGAAGGTGGTTTTCTAGTTTAGATAAGATTATTTTTGAGTTCCTAATTCAAATGACCGGTATATTTCATCTTTCATTCGTGCCGTTTGATCCTTCCTTCCGCTACCAAATATAACGCGGCAGGGAAAAAATATAGTCTTTTCAATTCACCACTTGCGAGAGAGGAACGCCACCTGTCACCTGGTGGGACGCTTTGGAACTGAATATTACAATTCTCTCCTTGTGGCTCCTACTCTACTTTTAATAGATTGTTCTTAATATATGGAACGTATAAATGTGGTTTAATAGTTTAGACAAGATTGTTTTTGAGTTCCTAATCTTAATTCAAATGACTTGAAGTGTTAGTTGAAACTTTTTGAAGCACTTTGCCTAGACTGGACGATAGGAAAGAAAGTGATATCGAAAAAGATATATTTCATCTTTTATCCGTGCCGTTTTATCCTTCCATGAGAGAATTCGGTTATTTTTCTCATCTTCTTTAGTGCCGAGAAAGGATTTTAGTCTCTTCACTTCCACTTGCGAGAGATAAACGCTACCTGCCACCTGGCGGGACAGTTTGGAACTACATATTACAATTCTCTCTTTGTGGCTCCTATTCTACTTTTAGTGGATTGTTGAACAGGAAGTTAATATATGGAACGCCTAGACTAGACGATAGGAAAGTAAGTGATATCGAAAACGATATATTTTGTCTCTTATCCGTGCTGTTTTATTTGGAGGTTCTAGAAAGTTCGGAAGATTCAAGAAAAATGATTAATTTGAAAATATTTCAAAACATCTCGAAGATTTTAAAGCAATTTTTTTAATTATGAAAAATTTGAGGAAAAATTCGAGTCAGTTCAAAAGATATTAGAAACGCCAGGAGTTTCGAAGAGATTAAGACTATTTTAAAACTTGAAACGATTTGCGAAAATTTATAAAATATTTTAAACTTTCTTCGAAACTTCCTATAGTCCTAAATATCTTTTAAACTGGCTCAAATTTTTCCTAAAATTTTGGTCAAATCCTTTAAAATAAAAAAATGTTCTTTAACATTTTCTAGATTATTTTTCGACATGTCCGAAATATTCGAAAATCTTTTTGAATTTTCTCAAGAATCTTAGGAAAATTATATTTGTATAACCTTAAAAACAAACTGATAATACTTATTTCCTTGTTCTCAGATGAAGCCGTATATCTTGATGTCCCAAAATTTCACAGTTCTCAATATACCGCATTCCTAGAAATTCCCTTGGCTGCAGTCGGTGATGAGGGGGTTCCAGGGGCCGAGAGAGAGAGAGAGAGAGAGAGAGAGAGAGACGCTGTGAGCTCAGTGGAGTTGAGCAGTTCCGTATTCACAAAGCGGGCAGTTCAAACATTCGCTTGCATATTTTGCATTAAGTTTTCAATGCACGCAGAAAATTCTCTTTTCATTAATTAATCTTCATTATTAAAAAAGGTCCATCATTTATGGTAACAAAAATCTACATTTGTACAAAATGCAGTTAATAATTATTATGTATTTCTATTGGAAATGGTTCATACGGCCCTGACTGTTTACGTCATCGAGATTCTTGGGAGGGCGTCACGGCCATCGCAGGCCATTCCCAAGACCAGCGGTATATTGAGGTTCCAGTGTATTCTATAAGATTATAAGGAATTTTCATAGATTTCAAGGGATTTTAAAAGATTGGAGCGTTTTCCAGAGATTTTAGAGGATTGTAACAGAATCAAAATAGATTTCAGTAGATTTTAACGTGTTTCAAAGATTTCAAGGGATTTCAAAGCAAATTTAAGGGACTTTATGAATTTCAGGGGATCTCAAATGATTTTAAAGAGTTTAGGGTATTTTGAAAAATTCCAAGAAATTTAAAGAGAATCCAACATTTTTAAGGGTTTAAAAAAAATTTCGTAGGATTTCATAAAGTTTCAAGGAATTTAAAAAAGTTAACCATAATATCAATGATATTGAAAAGATTTCAAGGGATTTCAACGGGTTTCTAGAGAATTTTATGGAATAAGCGAAATGAAATGAAATTTCAAGGGACTTCTAGGGATTTTTAAGGACTTTTTCAGATTTCAGGTTTTTCAGAGATTTCAAGAGATTTCCACGGATATGAAGTGATTCGGAAAATTTCAAGGGATTTACAAATAGTGTCGAGTATTCTAAAGATTTTGAGAGTATCTCAACAGATTTCAAGGGTTTTTAAAGGATTTTGAAAGTTATTTTAAAAGGTTCAAAAGAATTTCACACGATTTTATGGGGGATGAATATTGCTACTATTGACACTATTTTGAATTTCTCAGATGAGTCCGATGCCTTCTATTAGGGTGGTTTGAAAACACCGATTTTTAAAAACTCGAAACTTGACAGTGCGAAAAAGTTGCCTTTTGGGAAGATAAATCGAGGCAAAAAAAATTTTTGATATCGGTCAATATCTCCAGGTCACGCTTGGTTTTCAAAGTTTCAGTTTTTGACCAGTTTTTTAAATCAATTTTCTATGGTTCAAAAAATCGTGACAATATTGTGTAAGTACAGTTTTTATTAGAGAAAAGTAATATAAAATTCGAAATTGGAAAACAAAATTTTTATTGAAGTTGAGATTATTCGAAAATGCGCGAAAGCACTTTTTCATTTGGTAGATTGTACATTTTTTTTAGAATTGAAAATGTTGGGTCTAAAATTCCTTTAGTTTATACCGAAAAAATATGCAATTATATTCATAGCACGAATAAATTTCTTTTTTGACATATCAAAATCAGGACAAAATCAGGATTTTTGCATTTTTTCGACATTTTATGCACCTTGCAGACCATGAAAGAATTTTATCGTGCAATAATACTCGTAGAATAATGGCATGTTTCTTTCATTCCATTTAAAGAAATGTAAGGCGCTGCACTTTTAATTTCATTTGAAAAAAGTGCAATGAACCAAATCCAGAAAGAACTTTTTTGGGGCACTTTCACTTTTTTTCAATTTATAATTTTATATTATTTTTCACTTACAAAAACTGTACTTACATAAAATTTCCCACAATTTGTCTAGCCCATAGAAAATTGGTCAAAGTTTGAAAGTCATGCGCAAGCTTAAGATATAGACGGATTAAAAATTTGTTTTTGACCCTGATTTGTCTTCTTAAAAGGCCACTATTACGTTTTGAGTTTCAAGAAATTGGGTTTTTCGACCCACCCTTCTGTATATGGAATGAATAAATGTGCTCTCCTAATTCACATAAGATTGTTTTGACTTCTTAATTTTACGAGGATCGTTTGATAAGTAAGGTAAATTTTTCGCTAGATGGCGCCAAAATGAACTTTGTAGTATATGGCCAAGAAATAGCAGAATAGTAGAAATAGCCAAAACCGATGCTCAGTTTGCGTTTGGCATGCGCTTGAAGTGAGCCTGCCAGTAGTTTTCGAAAAAATGGAGAAAGAAGAGTTCTGTGCAGTGACAAAATATTTTTCTTCAAAAAATTGGACGGTCACGCAGATCAAAGCAGAGTTAGACGAAGTTCACGGGGAGTCTGATCCTTCGTTGAAAATCGTTTATTTTTGAATAAACGAATTCAAACGTGGCCGAATCATAATTAAAAATGAAGCGCGCTCTGGACGCTCAACTGAGGTTACCACAAATGATATAGTGGAAAGAATTCATCATATGGTTATGGAAGATCGCCGAATCAAGGTGCATGAGATTTCTAAGGCTGTAGGCATCTCCACTGAACGATTCCATAACTTCTTGCACAAAAAACAAAGCAGCAGTTAAAGCAGTGGGTGTCTTATAAAAGTGCGCCAAAGAAAGAGAAGACTGTTTTGTCAGCTGGGAAGGTGTTGGCCACAGTATTTTGGGATTCCCAAGAAATTATCCTCATTGATTATTTGAAGAAGGGTAAAACTATAACAGGAACATACTATGCATCATTATTGGACCGTTTGAAAGCCGAGCTAAAAAACGGCCTTGACTGGCGCACAAAAATAGCTGTTTTATCACGAAAACACACCGGCTCACACCACTGCAATCGCAATGGAAAAAATACACGAACTGGGCTTCGAATTGATTCCTCATCCACCCTATTCTCCACGCTAGACTCCATGCGACTTCTTTCTGTTCCTCAGCTTGAAGACCTGGCTCAGTAGGAAAGGATTCTCGTCCAATGAAAAAGTAACCGATTCCGTAAATGCGTATTTTGCAGACCTTGAGAAATCTTACTTTGCTGAAGGGATGACAAAATTGGAATCTCGCTGGACTAAGTGTATAACCTTCGAAGGAGACAGTGTTGAGAAACAAAGGCAAACTTTTCAACAACAACAATTTTTTGCTCGCTCTTTTACCAAACTTATCAAACGATCCCGTAATTCAAATGATTTGAAGTGCAGAAAAGTGATATCGAAAATGAAATTTCTCGTCTTTTATCCGTTTTATCCTTCCTCCCGCGATGGAATGTATCGCGAGCAAATTGAATTGAGATCGTCACGGATTGGTCGCTTGTCGCTTCGATGGGTCTGTCGATCGAGATAGACCCATGTGGCTTTTTATCTTCCCAGCATCCCCAATGTACCATAAAAGAATACATCGGGAGCAATTCTATTACGAATTTGTGGATACGGATTAGGGAATTGGGTATTGGTCAGTGGGACGTTTTCTTATTGGGGTGATCTGGATGTTTTTATTTCTCTTTTAAAAATTTCGCAGACACACTCAACCGAGGTAATGATCCCCTTCCAGGAGTAAGTAGTACTTGAGAATTTTTTAAATTTTAGGCTTAGTAGAATTTATGCATCAAGCATTAAAGCTGATCCAAGACAATGATGATTATATGGCGATCTATGATTGATGATGATAGTGATAATCTATTATCGATGATAATACTGTGTTGATGGTGGAAGGATATGATGATGGTGATCTACGATTGCTAATGATATTGGCGGAAGGCGATGTTATGTAGATGGTGTTGCGCGTTGATACTCCTGACTTATTATTGATGATAATTCTATCAGAAGATGTGTAGATAGTGTTATAAGTTGATGATGTAATGCGTTGATGATAATGATGTGATGAGACATAATGATTTATGATTCATGATCATATCGATGGAAAACCACTGAATATGAAAGCATAAATTTGACATTTGGTGCATGCATCAAATGTCAATGTTCACTTGTCCAAATCTGGGTCATTTAATTTAACTGAGTATCAGTCTCACTGTAAAAAGAAGGAATTATTTCAGGGCTAATTTCGAGTATTAAAATAACACCCAGAACAAAATAGTCTCCAGTGGTACTAAAGTAAGACCACTGGTGGAATCCCAGCGTCATTTGTTTTACATTTCAGACATCACTCTTCTTCTTATAAACAATTGCCCTCCATACATCCCTATCCTTGTTTCCTTTTTATGTTCCTTCTTTTTATCTTTTGCTTCCTTTACATACATGCATCGTTTCATGCAAGCTCTTGTGTTTCTACGATTTCTGATATCCCTTCGCTTTAGAGTCTCATTCACAAATTCCAACCATTTTTCCTTCGGTCTACTTCTGGGTACACTGCCACTCACTTTATCTAAATACACTTGCTTCGTTCAACGTCCTTCGATCATTTTCTCAACATGACCAAACTGCCTCAGTAAATTTGTTTCATTCTTGTCAAACATTGTTTCTTCTACACCACATTCTTTGAGATCCCACTCATTATTTACTTTTTCCATTAGCGTTTTACCGCACATATTCCGCAGGAATTGCATGCCAACCGCGTTCACTTTATTCCTATCCTTTCTTGATACGTCCAGGTCTCGTTAGCAAACAGCACAGCGGGTGCAAGCACAGAATTATGTATTGCAATTTTAGTTTTATTCGTTATCCGTCAGCAGTGAATAAACTTCCAAGATACACAAAGTTATCAACTTGTTCTATCCTCTCTTCGTTTAAGGCAATGTTGCATACTGTTTTCTCATGCCTTCTTTCAAACACGATATTTTTTGTTTTATTCACGTTAATCTTAAGACCCATACTTTTCATGCTGTTATCCAGTCTGCTCATCATTCTCTGCAAATCGTCGACTGTTCTGGTTAATATCAAACCAATCGCTAAGTTCTTTATCTACTTTTACACTCGCTTTACTACCATTATATATTGGTTGTATTGCTTTTAGAAGCCAAGCATTCACTCCATACTCCTTCAGGACCTTTTAAAGTTTAGATCTATACACCTTATCGAAGGCTTTTTCTAGATCAACAAATCCACAGAAAACTCTTTTGTTCACTCTCAAACTCTTTTCTATGATCTGTCTCAAGCTTCATATCTGATCTATACATGATTCCCCTGGCATAAATCCACATTGGACTTCTCAGATCCTTTGCTTAGTTGTTCCCATGCCCTAACCAATAAGTGTTTTGGTAGATATTTTGCCCACGGTACTTAGTAGGCTAATCGCTCTATAATTAATACACTCATTTTTATCACCCTTTCCCTTGTAAAGTGTGACGATAATCGCCTTTTTCCAACCATTTGGAACTTTATCGTTCACAGCACATATATTCATAAATTCGCTCAGGCATACAAATAAATATCCACCACCTCTCTTGAGCATTTCAGCGGTGATACCATCCACACCAGCAGCCATTTAGTTCATTTAGTTCATTTAAGAACTCTAACTCTAGCATTAATTCTCAGATTCCAGTTGAAAATACTAAGTTAAATTTGTTGGCATCTACAAAAATACTCATACTCTATCGAATGAAAGGTTCGAGACCCTACTTTATATTCCTTCCAAAGAAATCAAAAAACTTGTCAAGACTTGAAAGCATATATTTTAATGCCCATCTGAGACGTGTCAGAATTCTTTTGAAATTCGCGCCATGATCATAGAGCACGTACGCTCATAAGAGTTATAAGTTACACACGACGTGACGTTGCTCACACGTGCAAACACGTTCAATGAATCAGTGACACATTCGAATATTTAATGTACCAACTAGTAGCTGATTCACCTTTCGATATTCGGACATGTAAAAGGTGTCGCTCGTTTTCCGGGTTGTTGTTTTCATTGCTCTTTGTATTATACATATTCGATTAATGAAACTGTCCCACATTTGACATCCGCTTTTTTGTACACACTACACACAAAAGATGTTAATATCGCATCAAATCTTAAAAGGCCCACGAGACCCTTTTTCCATATCAACTATCAAGGGACTCGAGAATCGTGATCTACTCATAATTCCGACGTGATACGAATCGCGATGTGCAATTTGGGCCAAGATGAATGCACGAGTGATATTTGGTAGTCAAATCAAAACTCTGATGCAACCACCTAATGTGAGACTCTTAATATTTTAGTGGGTCGTGAGATACTCGCTTTATTTTCAAAACAAGTTTTCTCAATAGCAGGGTTCGGATCGACTAGAAGACTTAAGAAAAGTCGCATGGAATTTCGAAAAAAGTCCACAAATAGTCGCATGAATATTTTAAAGATAATGAAAAAAAAAACAGTATCAGAGTGAATGACTGAAATAATAACTTTATCTGGTTAGGAATACAGAGTACATAATTCTTATTGATTTTCAATCAGGCCTCGGACTCATTTGAGAAATTCAAAACAGAGTCAATAGTAGCATACATTTTGAAAGTAGTAGCAAAATAGTGTCATGCCATTTTTAAAATGCACACTCAATCTGAAGGTTCTGCTCCAATGGTATTCAATTGACACGAAAATTTGCATCACTTAAAAGAAACAAAAGACTGTCACATTCATCTTGTTTTAGTTTAAAATTGTGCAGTTTTGAAATTTTCTAATTGCTGTTCTGCTGCGAAGTACTATGGGTGTATTCACTAAGGGTACGCATTTCTTTGGGCTCATTTTATGAGCACTTTGCTTCCTCATAGGTATCAAATAAATTTACTTTTCATAGAGAGAGGTTTTACTCTACCAAGAAAAAAATGGACATTTTCAATATTTTTCAAGCTTATCTTTCTGTCTAACCGAATATCTTATCTTCAAAAAATCAGAGAGACCATCAGAAGGTCGATCAATGTGTTCTGGTATAACGAAAAACTTTTTAACTTACGGTAATGCTATATTTTAAATAAAAAAAGTTTTCCTCATATAAACATTGTAAACTTTTTCTTTAAGCTTTATGAGTCGCTATTGATTTATCATGAAAGGTGATCGAATGTTCGTCAATAGGTCAATCGACGCGTCTCGAAGACGCAAACAATTGCATCAAATGCAGTACTGTTATAACCCCAATATGAAAAAAGTTTTCCTTATATAAACAAGATAAACAATACATTTTGAAGAACTATAAATAGGTACTGCTAGATCATAAGAGTATATGGAAAATTCTTCAATGTATCATTCGACGCCTCTAAAAGACGCGAACCAATATATCGATATATTACTTTAGTCTTCCTAAAGTCAAGAAAATTTTTCTCCTATGAACAGTATAACCCATTTTTTTGAAACTTTATAAATCGGTACTAGTAGGCCATCAAAGGTTCCACAATAGGTCGATCGATGCGCCTTGAAGACGCGAACAAATACATCAATATATGGTAGTATCGTTGTATTTCGAATATTAAAGAAAAATCTCATATAAACATGGTAAAGATTTGTTTTCAAATCTCTGAATGCAAAAAAAAAACACTTTTAATTGGCCGATCTAGCTCAAAATCCTATCAACCTGGACATCAATTGGAGCTACAATTCTTCCGAATTTCATGACTCTTTTACTTTTCAAGATACGTTAAACAGAAAAAAGTTATACGCACACATACGGACATTTTAAAAAATTATATTTTCGAGTTTCTAGGGTCGAATTATATCGAAATATGTCAAAAAAGTAGATTTAAAAATTTAGGTAATTACAAAACTTCCTCTATGAGGAAGCGATAAATAATAAGTCGAAGCAGACGCGAGTTCAAGTAGAGAATTTGCAGAAACCAGAAGTACAAATAGTATATCGTGAAAAGCTGAATAAATATTTAGGTCATCATAGAGAAGACTGGAAGACAAAATTAGGCAATAAAAATGTAGAGGGTGCTTAGATAACACTACGGTATAGCATCTTCAAGCAAGAATAAAATCAAAGCGGAAGAACACTGTTGAAAATGTCTGTAATTTTACCACGCTTTTACTATACTTTTTTATAGTAAATTTACATTCCCGGAATAGTAATCTTAAATTAGAACACATGTGTAGTAAAATCTGTAGTAATCATTTTTAGAATTTAATTTAAAAATTTCATAATTTACGGATCAAGTGATTTTCATACTTGAAGTATAATACATAATTCTCTTATCTGATAGTTTCAATTCAATTCATTATCAATAACACAATATTCAAATAAATAAAAGAAATGCAAAACTCACCTAGACATTATTTTTCGTATCTGGAATTTTTACCTTTAGCTTGATTTTTTCATTCTGATCTTTTTATTTCGAATAAGTTGTAAAGATTAAGCAACATTACGAGAAACTATCATTTTCTCATAATTCAGAGTACTAAACATGTATAGTATATTTACTATGCGTATATGCATATTGCTCCCATTCTATTTATATTAAAATCACTATAGAAGTTTCTAACAGTGAAGATAAAAAAATGCAAAATGATTTTGAAGGAAATAATAAATTATTTTGGAAATCGGTTAAGAAGATTAGGAAAGGAAGTACTAGCACTAAGTTAGCTGGAATTAAGAATGCTGATGGTGAAATGATATGGCATACGGACAAAGTGAAAGACTGTCTGAGTGATTTTTTCAAGAAATTGTATGGAGGTCAAGCTACGCAGCATAACAACTGTGACACAGAAGAAGATATGCTATAAAATCCCGTTGTAGGTGGTGAAATATAAATCGATATCCGCGAAATTATATCCGTACACAGAAAAAACTGGGGGTTCGCTAAAGCGGCGGCTTAAATAAAAGTTGGTATCTTTTAGAACTTGAACTCCAATAGAAGCCTGTGGAGACCCAAAAGGGTTCCTTTGGAGAACACTTGAACAAAGATAAAGATATTGTCCTTGGGAGGTCAAACTAAAGTTTCCTTTCGAACGAATTCACCGTTTTGAGTTCCTTTTCAATAAAAAAGTTTTCTATGCATTTGCTGATCCAGAGAAAACTTTCTATAAGATGGATAGCACAAAACTTCGGGAAGTCCTGCAAGAGTATGGGGTGAATGGTTGGCTTCTGAAAGCAGTAAAAGTAATATAGAATGGTAGTAAAGCAAGCGTAAGTGTAAATGGGCGAGTGAGCGATTGTTTTGATATTAAAAGCTATTAATTTGACTCCGGTTTTACGGGGTGAGATGTTACGGCTAAACGATTGAATATTTTGGTCTTGGATTTCGGACAATTGTAGTGTGCTTCGCATGAGGTAACCGATCTGGGTGCTTCATGTGCTTTCTCTGGGTTTATCAGTGAGTTTGAGTGTTTATGTGTGAATCGTGATGTATGATGGCTATATGAAGATCTTCACCTGGGGTGATCAAAGACACTAAAAATGGAACATTTTACTATTTTCTTTTTCCGGAAAAAGGGACGTCTGGCAATGTGGAGTAAATAATTAATAATGATTTTTCCATTTTCTTTGAGGAACCTGAACTAGTAATTACGTCCCTGGTAACTAGACGTTATAGCAGCCCATTTGACAGAGTTGCAAGAACCCGCGCTTACGAGGAGGCTCTTTAAACCGATTATCAGAGATCGTGCAGCCTTATACTGTGGCTCTAAAGCGCGCAGTACCGGTTTATAGTTTATATACCATTTTTGCAAGTGTGTGTCTGCACACTCCACACACATACACTGAAAATCACCTCAACTCAACTTATGTACATATACTTCAGCGCATTATGTTTTGCTATAAATATGTTCACAGGTGCTGATCTTCCGCAGATTAAGGGGCGCGCCTCATAACGAAATAGAGATCATTTGCTAAAGTTATAAAATACTTTCACGAGAAAATATTAAAACCGTGGCTAAAGATTACTACATTTTTAAAGATCAACGTATATTTTATATTTACATCGCTTATCCGCATTTGGTCTTTACGGTTTTTTTCTCCTGGGAATTATATGATAGATTTTTATACAAAGTTGGGACTCTTTAATTACTGTATTTATCATTGGATTTAATTTAAGTAATTTTATATGTTAATTTTCTCTTTTTTAGAGAAGCAGGTTTGAGTATGACGCATAAATTGAATCATTTGACATAGAAAGATAAAAAGGATTAATCATAACGCGCTTAGGTTTGCCAATTGCAGATTTACTTTTTACATTGCTTGTCACGTACAAGCTGTCACGTTTGTCGCGTAGAAGTGACTATTTGTAACCGCAATTGAAAGAAGTGACTATACATATATTAATTTTATTTTTGGGACTTTCGATTCTGAAACAGAATCTATCTTCAACTTCTAACGTCTTGAAAGTTGAAATAAAGCATTCAACTTTGGGACTGTTTAAATTTGCGAAAATTAAGTCACTAAATGAATTTTTAAAATTTAATTCATATATTTTAGGTTGGAAATATTCAAGGTGGAACAATTTTCATGTGTAAT
>JAUMHM010000072.1:25307943-25331499 GCA_032362435.1 Melikaiella ostensackeni
AGAAAGTGTTAACTATATCCTAAATTACGTGAATTCCCCGAGAATGTATCCTTTGCGTGATAATTGAATTGCCCTAGATATTTATCCCTGGGCCACCTCTCTGCCCGGTTTAAAAACTCGTGAGTGCCATGTATGGCTTCCATAGCAGGGCCACGATTGAAAGTTCAGGAAAGTTGGGGAAATTTTTACTTGGGTTCCTTAAAAAGATTTATTGAGTGAGAACATTCTCTGCGGTAATGTTCACTACTAACAGTGTATTAATTACATTCCAATTAACAGAAAATAAAATTATTTACATGTGCTTTGTGATTAACTTTTAATTAAATCGATATGACAAAAGCTGAAGTTTTCAGGGAATTTCCCATATAATATGTGGGCGTATGTCTGGAACCTTTCACTTTTCAATAGAAAAATAAATGACACCATTTTTGTAGGCACAGAATTGGAAATTTCACTATATTAGCTGAAGGTACGTATTACTGATATTCTGTAATTGGACAGATGAGAAATATTGTTTTGAAATAGATATCAATGATAAAAAAAATATTTGATTGTGTGAAAAAAAACGATCTGTAGGATCTCAATTTCATTTAATTTACTCTTTGCGTTTCCCACAGCAGGATAAAGGCCATAGCTGGGTTTGCAGATATTTGGTTCATATTTGGGTCGTAAGTTTCCATCATTATAACACTAATTTACCCCAAGTATCAACTTTAAACATTTTTTTTTACAAATGTTATACAAAAATTTTGAAAAATCAAAAAATTAAATTTTTCCGAAAATAGATGAATCAATTTCGATGGTTCGAATACATATTGTACAAAATATCACAGTGGTTCTAAAAAAATTGGTTCGAAATCATAGATATGCTTTTGCATAGATTTTACTTTACTTCTTGCACTTTTCGATCTTTTTCGTATGCTATTACATACGCCATACACGCACAAGCTACATACATCAAATGTGTACGATAAACGCAATATGCCCATTGTGTCAATCATGTCAGTTTACGAATAATATTACTGAATGCTATTCACTTAGTGAAACCATTTTCATTAGATTGGCTTTGAGGGTAGTTGTCCCTAGTATCTATTCGGTTGACTTCATCACTTCAATCAAGATTGTTGAACTTATTAATAGAACTAAATACTTCTATTTCCACTTGCACATACAGGTTCGCAAGCATCATTTATTTACGCTCCGTACCACAGAATTCTTCAGTGTATTTTGATAAGCTACAACCTTTGTAAAAAATTATACTCTTAGACTTTCACAGATTTTGGCTGCAGTGTTTTTCTTTATGAAAGGACCGAATGAATAGGGCAGAAAATGAACTGTCGAAGTGCCAACTAATATTACTATTATATCGAATGTAATCAATAAAAAAGGTTATCTGAATTACTGATTGATATTTTGAATGGACCAAAACGGTGAAAATAACGAATTTATCGGTTTGCAACAACTGTAAGCGTGTCAAGACCACCAAAATTCGTGAAGGAAAACGAATGCCAATCGCTTCACACTGATGAATTCGCGATTTAAGTCAACTGATAATAATAATTGAGAACGCCTTTAGAATTCCTAATACGTATCCAAAATCTGTGAAAGTCTAAGAGTGTCCTTATTCAGAGAGGTTGCAGGTTTTTCAAAATGTACTAAAGAATTCTGTGGAACGGAGCGTAAATAAATTATGTTCGCAAAACTATATGCGCAAGTAGAGATATGAGTATCTTATTCTATCAATAAGTTCAACAATCTTGAGTGAAGTGTTGAGTTCAACCAACTAGATAGTAGAGACAACTACTCTTAGAGCCAATCTAAGGAAAATAGTTTCACTAAGTGAATAGCATTAAGTAATATTATTCGTAAACTGACATGGTTGACACAATGTTCATATTGCGTTTATCGTACACACTTGGTGTATGTAGCACGTATGTGTATGGCGTATGTAATAGCATACAAAAAAGGTCGAAAAGTGCAAGATGTAAAGTAAAATCTTTGCAAAAGCATATCTACGATTTCGAATGATGCTCATTTGAGAGAGTTATGAGTTAAAATTTAGAAGACCCCTTGTTTCAATGAAATGGCATACTTTGTAGAGGCCAACAAAAGTTTTCTTTCGTTTTAACTGTGAAGTAAAATTGGGAAAATTTTTTTTGAAGTTGACACTCAGGGTAGATTAGTCTTATAATGATGGAAACTTACCACCCAAATATGAACCAAATATCTGCCAAGGCACAATTATGCTTACCCAGCTATGGCCTTTATTTGTACAGGGATATTCAACGTTAAAAAAAGGTAACCTCTAGGCTAGTCATTATAATCATTTGAATTTGTGAACAAGAAACCGCTGCTGAAACCGAGAAATAACTTCTTGACATGAATCAGGCCGATATATTTTCTTTGATGATGATAAAAGTCTCTGCCATGATAAGAGTATTTTGGATTGTAAAAGGAGTTTGAGGGGATGGAAAAGTTGATTTCGCCTGCGTTTATTATTATTTATTATTTCTTATTCATTTCTTATTTCTCATTGCTATTATTAATTATTTACCAAATGCCTGTAAGATCATACATTTTCATGTCGATGACAGAAAACGATCAGCAAGTATCATACCCAATGGAAAACAAATTAAGAATTTCTACGCTCTCACCTCCTGGTTTTGTTCAAATGCTTGAAAAAATAATCTCAACACTGAAAAAAATGGATTACACCCTGTAATGAAAAATATGTTAACGGATATGAACTTGGACTATTAACTATGGGGCAGCGATCTAGATCATCAAAACTAGTAAAAAACAAAGTAAATAATAAAAAAAGTGAGTAAATAAAGTAAATAAATAAAAACAAAGTATATAAGTATATATATATATATATATATTACTGGATAATATCTTGGAGTTATCAAATTTCATAATCTGAAATATTAACATCTTCAATCCAAGATTTTCAAATTTCATATCCACGTTATAATTCGGATCCATTAGATAACCTCCTCAAAAATATATAATAATTTGTGCAAGCGTATTACTAAAACGTATTAGTCACCCAGATAAAATTTTGAAAGATGAATCTATAAATAGAAATTGAAGAAAAATCCAATTTTTTAAACATAATAAGTACGAAAGAGGCTATCACAATATTACAGAAACGAAAGTGAGGAAGGGTAAGTTTCTATACTTATACAAGTGACAGTTACGTGTAATAAAAAAGAATATAAACTTAATTATTTTCTAAATCCAAATCAGATGTGATTTAGGACTAATAATCACTTTACCAATTATTACTTTTTGCGATGAAAGTGGATGCAAAGTATGACACAAAAAATGTGACATGTGCCACAACCATCTGAGACTCAGCGGGCGCCTGAATGTTTTAAAATCTGAGATGTTACAATTTAATTTCTCAAGATTATGAGACTTTAACAACTAGAGGTTATATTTGGTAACATCTTCATATATTAGGAAAATGATTATATATTATACCCGCTAATATACTTTCATTTACGGGGTATTATCCTTAAATTCTAATATCCAGTTTGTATAATCTATTTTTCTCAGTGAAAATTTAAAAATTTACAAAATTCAAATCAGATGATTTTTTATACAATAACTCTTGTGTGTCCCCGAAAAATATACCATGTGAGTGCCAAATTTGAATCTTACTTAATAGGTATTGATTGATTATTAACGCTGTTTGACATTTTTCTAAAGCATGTTAAATCAGGGTGTCTACCCAAAAGCTGATTTTAAATCCCCGGTCATTTCCCGGTTTTCTTTATGTCAATTTATAATTTTTCCCGGTCAATTAATCATTTAATTATTTACAAACTGATGAAAGCGCAATTTTCGTTTTCAAGACATCTTATACGACCCAAAAGCGGTTAAAAATTATATTCTCTATGAAAATACACCACCGTCACACAATATATGGACACTCATTCTTTAGTATTTAAAGTTTGTTCATTTTGAATTGTTAACTTTATAAATTCTGAGATACCAGTTTTTCTCTTAAATAGGTTGAAAGGTATCTGAATTCTGAATTAAATTATAACAGAGATAGAGTCATTTCTACATTTTTAAAGAATATATTGCAAAAATAGTTCAAATTGTAATGTTTTTCAAAATTTAAGATAACACCCAGAGTAATAAACATTTTTTGATGTTCTTGTGCTATTGTGGACAACTGCAGTAACTTGTCAGATTAATTGTAAAAAAATCTTCTTGCATAGTGCAACCAGATTACGTTGGGACAACAAACATTGCGAAATTTAAATATACTTTTTTGCTGAGAATCGAATTTTTTCAAATATATGAAATAAGTAATAATGAACTTTATATAAAAATTCTTTAAAATATACATTCATTTGATTCTTATTATTATTTTCCTAAAAGTGAGATAACTTAAAATTTTTTCAACTTTTTTATTGCAACTTTAATTTCTTGCACAGGGCAAAAAAAAAGAACAATTATGTTGATGATGAGTTGCAGCGATTCTTTAGAACTTTGATTTTAAAATAAGCATTAGAACATTGAAAAATGTTTATAAGTGCAGATTTCATTTGAAAGTTAAGAAAACATTAAACATTACAATTTGCACTATTTTTGCAAAAGCTTCTTAAAAAATTCACAACATAATTTCACCCTAGACTCATTTGACTCAGAATTTAGATAACTTTCAACCTATTTAAGAGAAAATTTTTTCAACTCCGAAATAATGAAATGAATAAATTATTAAATGCTGCCAAATGACGACATACTAAGTGGAAATCATAATTGTATATTTAAATATAGTTACTTGCATATTTTATTCATGAGGAGATTCTTTACAATTTCGTTTCTCACGTTTTCATGGAGATAATTTTATTAAGTGTTATGCGTGCAATTATACTTAGTAATTCATCCAACGAATTGAACAATTTCCGGAATAATATTCAATAAGATCGTAACGAACAGAATTGTAAAGAATCTTTCAAGGTTTCTTTTTTAAAATTATTGACACTTATAAATCGGCCTTTACTGTCTATTTTATAAGACAATTAGAAGTTTCATGTATTTTAAGCTTGAGTACATGCCTGGAACATGCTTGAAATATTGTTAAATGTTCAATTCTTCAGTTTAAAAATGTGATTATTTGCACGAATATTAAAACACTCCAATTTCACAATACAAAAAATATTGCTTCGAATTTCAAATTCTTTACTTTTTGAGAATGAAGCTAAAAAAAGAATGTTCAATTAAACGCCTTGAAAATAAAATTTTTCAACTTTAAACGCTTTGATTTGAAACTTGATATTTTTAAAACCTTTCATTCACATTGGAATTTAAAATTGTCATTTTAAAGTACTCAAAATTGGTTATTCGACGTTTAATTTTGATATTATTAAATTTGTGATGACTTTCTCTTACTACCTGCAAGTATTAAATTTTCCCAAATTTCCAATTTGACACTTTCTTTCAAATTTGGAGCGTTTTTAAGCGCCTTCTTCTTGAAATTAGTCAAGTTAATGAATTATATTGTAAACCACACTTTCAAGTTTAATATTGATCAATTCCAATCAATTCTGAATGCTTCTAAGCTGAAGTGGGCTGATGTTAATCTATTGAAGTTTTTAGCGTTTATTTTTTTATTATTATACCATTAAGCCAAATCCCTTTCGGGGTAAGCGTAACTCGTTCGGTTCTGGTCTCGTTTCACTACTGGGGATGAAGGAATTTGTATGGTAAATTTGGGTACGGGATGTTTAGGAGGAGAAGGAAAAGGTTTTAGATCAATCTTACAACGTCGATCCGACACCAGTTGAAAATGATTCAGTGATTGAGGCTTGCTATTTAAATCTGTTTAACTTTTCGAGGCCTTAAGTGTAAAGTTTTCCTGATTTTTAAAATTAAAATTGTTCAATTTTGAAAGGCTTTGGCTAAAAAATTTGTTATTCATATATTGCTGCCAATTCTGAATTATTGATTTTCTAATTCCGGTGGGTCTTCGTAATTTTGATAAACTTTTCATAATTCCATGTAACATTGTTTAATTTTGATTTTGCAATTGTTATGTTTTGAGATCTTTGAAATCGTTAATTTTAAAGTGTTTTGAATTTAAAATTTGACAAGCATTTTCACTTTCAATTTTAAGTTGAAAATACTTTTAATTAAAAATTTTATGTATTTAGTAACAGAGAGGAAGATTATTAGAAAGCTACCAAATAAATAACTCAAAAAAATCGGAAATATTAACTATAAAATTGGAGCTGGCACAGCCGAAAGATTATTTTGCAATTAATTCTTTATTAGGCCATAGGCCGCATCTATGAGACGAACTTTTTCTTTTTCATCTTATTTGAGAAACACGCTTAAACACGAATACTATATCAAATATACGTACTTATTTATAAAAACCGTTAGTAACAGAAAAAGATTAAGATTTTTGCAAAATAACAAAAATATTTTTTTAATCAGGGTAATTTCCCCAAGACTTATTAGTATCGACCTTGAACATCAAGTCTTTGATTAAAAAGTTCAAAAAATTGTACACGTACAGTTGTTAAAAAAGGACCATTTTGAACAATTATATATTAACAAAAGTTTTAGATCCGTCAGAAAATTTCTTTTTTATTCATGGAACGAATGTCCTGAAAAATGAATTACATTTTTCCGAAATTTTTCGGTCCAATAGGTGCCGAGATATGCAACCGCAAATGTGTCATTCTTAGTGCAAATTCAATTGTTCATAACGCTTTAACTTGAAAAATTGAGTTAATCATTAATATCACAATTAAAAGAAATCTGAATAGTATTCATAGGCAATCCTGCAGATTGGAACAAATCTTTGCTCAATGTCTCTCTTTTGAAATTTCTTAAAAGTCGAAATGAAATCTACTGTCTCAGTACAAATGTACAATAAATGTACAACAAGAAGAAAAAAGAGGGAGAAAAAGAAAGAATCAACCAAAATCAACCTCTCACTCTTTCTTTTCTCCGTTCTTTTTGTACTACTGGGAACCAACATGTTTCGAAGCCAATTTAGACTTCTTTATCAGGGGTAAATTACATAGAAACTACCTTTATAAATAATGAAACTTCTATTAGTTACATTCAAATATTACCTGAAATTATAAATAAAACATTTTTTATTATCAAATGTTGTTTGGACAATCATTCTATTTTCTTATGAAAATAAAAAATCTTTAAGATCGAAATGAAACTTACTTTCTTATAAAAATTTTATTGTTCTAAAATAGACAACACCAGAAAGTTCTGTGCATCTAAGCATGGCAACCTTTTTCACCAAATTGAAGATAGATTTATTAAATTTATTGGTATTCTCATTAAAGGTTTCTTTGTTTTTTTCTTTTTTTGTTAAAGTCAAAACATATTTTCTTGTTAATATGAAATGTCTTTTTTGGAAAATACCGTAGATCTTGCATTTTATCAATAAATCCCTCTGTAATGCAACCAATCACAGTTTTTACTAATTGAATACATTCTTTAATACATTTAACCAGTCTTCCAATAACATCCATCATAAAAATACATCATCCTCAATCTTTATCAATTTCATTGAAAACCATGATACCAAAAACAGGAAAAACAGAACATATAAAATAATTTTTTCAACTTCCTGCGTAGAAAATCCAAAAAATGTTATCTATTGTTTTGTGAACAATTCACCACAATACTAATTGAACAAATATTTCGATTATTTATTGAAAATGTAAAATTTGTTAATTTGATTTTTGTTTCTAAACATAGAGACAGTGATCCACTTTATTAACATAAATTTTAATTTATGAGAAAAAGATTCTTCGCTGTGAAAATTCTTTTCGAATTTAACCGGGAAGGAACTTCAGAAATACTAAGTGCAGAGATCAAAAGCTGGCCATAAACTGACATTGACATAAAAACCATATGCTTGAAGAATGTCAATAGAATTCAGGAAACTATACAGAAAGTTTTAGTCTCAAAAATGAAGTTTCAGAAATTAATTCAAAGGAAAATAATAAGATAGTAAAATATTTTTACCCTCAAGTATGAAATTCAGTTTCAGTTGTATTTATTTATTATACCTTAATTTATGTACATCCTTCTGGCAACCTTATTTTATTTACAATAAGTACCAGGATGAAATTTTAATTATATTAACAGTATATTTGAAAAAACAAATGTATAGTACACTGAAAAATATATTAAATATATTTAAAACCAAAAACGTCTGTAAAAATCATAAGATCAGAGAAAAGTATAAATTACTGAATGATACATAATAAGCGAATGCACATATTGTGTATATGGCATCTTCCTGTGAATGACATTTTTATAGGCGACGAGGGTGGCATTTTTTACCTGAATGTATGTAAAACCTTTCGGCACCCTTTTTTTATAAACACCAGATCAACATTTTAATTAGTTGTAAAAATGAAGGAACTTGAATGTATCATTTTCAATCAAGGAATGAAATATATACCAAAATAACAATTGATATTAATTATTTCTGTTTTATTTTCAGTGATAATGGTTTTCTAATCTAATAATGTTTTCATTATTTGGACCTGTTGTTTTCATATAAATTACCCCTGATGAGGAATTCTAAATTGGCTTCGAAACATGTTGGTTCTCAGTAGTATGAGAAAGACGGAAAAAAGAAAGAGTGAGAGGTTGGTTTGGTTGACTTTCTTTTTCTCCGTCTCTTTCATTTTTTATTTTCATTGTACATTTATTGTACATTTGTCTCTAATGAGCTGTTAAAGTGGGTAGTTTCGATATTTATTTTTTATTTGAAAAGTTTTTCGGTGTCCCTTTTTAGTACAAAAAAAATTTTCGTAAGAGAGTAGATTTCATTTCGATCTTTAAAAAATTTAAAAAGAGAGACATTAACATTGAAAAAAAATTCTTGGATCCAAAGAGATTCATTTTTTTAATTCCATTCCTTTCAGTCAAGGAAATTGTTTGCTTCATTGTCATGAATACTGTTTAAAGGCAACAAATTCGTGTATTGATTCAAAGAAATCATTTTTGAGCAACATTTCTTTAAAACAATGAAATATTTCTTTAGTTCGATGATTTCGAGCCTCTGAATTGAAAAAAAAATCTTTTTGAAATAACTAATTTATCGTTGCCTACATCAAATATTTTGGTTTCTTTGAATCAAAGAAATATTGAGATAACTAAAAGCGATATTGATTAAGTGAAAGAGGTATTTCTTTCATGTAAGGAGTTGGTATTGTTATTCCAATAGTATATGTCATTTGGTAAATTAAGTAATCTGTTTACTTAAGTATTAACTTAATTTCTCGGAAGAAGTGTTTCTTTGGATAAATGAAATAAAGTAATTTATGTGAAATAAACATTTCCTTTAAGTGAAGAAGTACATTTTTGAAACAACTTCATACAAGATTTGTTCAAAACAACTTTTTGTAAAATTCATGATTTGTGCCGAGTAGTTCAGGACAAATACTGCCAGCTGCGCAGAACGTGTGCTCTTACAGTAGAAATTGATTCTTATGAATATATAGTAACTTATCCAAAAATTTTCACCATAGTTATATAAATGGATTCGAAGTTTGTCCTTCGACGTGGTAACATCGAGGACCAAGCCAGAGAAGAAGCAACCCAAGAAGTCGAGGTAGCCATGCCTCCCAACCCAGAAGGAAGCAATTCGCCATCGGAATTAAAAAGGACAAGAAACTGTAAAAAAGATGAACGAGGACGTCTGGACAATAACCTCGTCAAGGAAACACAGGATCAGGTTTGAATAAATCGTTCAGTGACGTCTTTACTGGTTTTGTGAAAGAATACGTTTTTTAATTGACCCAAGTATGAAAATTGTGTTTAGAAGCTTTATGTAATCGTATTAGGGACTTATGAGTATGTAACATTACATGCAGTAAATTATATAGATATGAATTTTGCAAACGTTTCGTCCTCGGATAGGGGCCCTCTTCAGTGCCAGATGTCACCTTAATAAATTAGGAAATAATTTTATCTATGTTATACACTCTTTGGTATACAATTTATGAAATTGAGAATGCATGCTTATGTACATGTCTTCGACGTGATGTTTACTTCTCACCACCACTCCCTTTCTCTTTCTGTGTTTTTATCTTTCCGCTGTAGAAGGTCAAGCGAATTTGAGGCTGTTTACCAGTGATCCAAGAGACACAATTTACATTGACACTTTGCACAGCATCAATGACACAATTGTTTAATTTGAAAGGACGTTAAAATTGAGAGACATGAAAGGCACAAACGAGTGTAAGATTAAAAAGGCAATTTCTTTTTCGTCCAGTTCATTTAGCAGCGCCAAGACAATTGCCAACCCGCCGAATAACAATATTAAAACTAATCCTATCGCGGAAAACCCAAAATCGACCACTTTACCGGGGGAAAAAACCCCACTAAACACAGTCCTCCAGTCAATCAATACAGTCCTCCACAAAATTCCTAAAGTTGCTGAATACAAACCTATTGCTTACAACATCAGCTCAAATGTTTATTCTGTTCGCGTGTCGTACATTGAAGACTACCGCGCAGTCATTACAAATTTGGAACAGCAAGGCTTTCAATATCACCTCTATAAAAATGTCGAGGCACCCCCTATTAAACTTGTAATACGGAACATCCCCATTTCTTATTCCGAAGACTCAGTTTACGATGAACTCAAGAAAGAAGTGTTCACGATGACCACTGTTAGCCGTATGCGTAACAGGCAAACTAAAAAGGCCATGCCTATGATTTTAATTATAGGCCCTAATACACCACAAGCAAAGGACCTCCTTAAACTCCAGTCTCTGGCCTTTGTGAAAATTAAAGTTGAGCCCTATGTCAAACCAAAAAAAACCTCTCAGTGTTTCAACTGCCAGAGATTTCATCACGTTTCTGACATGTGTCACGCTACCCCACGCTGCGTGAAATGTCGGGGTGCGCACACTAGCTTTAGCTGTGAAAAAGATCGCAAGACACCGGCTAATTGCGCTAACTGCGGCGAAGACCGCCCGGCTAACAAAGGCTACGCAGCATTCAAAAAAGCCTCAAGAAACCCAACTAATATACACAAAAACCCAAATTTCAAACTTTCTAACAATCTAAAGGATGCTATTTCCAACAAACCCCCAGCATCACTGATTCAGCCAAGTTATAGCCACCCTCTAGAACAAGTAGCCCTCGTAAGATCCCCACCCTTACAAAATAAATCACTATACAGCACTAAAGTAGCCTCAAAATGCGTAACTAGGACACAAAGTATACAGAAAAGTAAAAAAAAGACTGACATTCCAGCCGACAATCCTACCTCCGCCAAACATCGCATTGCAGAGGAAAACTTTCATCCAGTAATTGCTGCTGTTCGGAATCCATCTCCCAAGATATCAAAGTGAACACAGTTGTCTTAATGAAAAAGCCACGATCTTATCAACCGAAATGATGGGAGGAGGCATAACCGTGAATGAAGCTATCAAGCAAACAGCCGAGATTTCAACTAGTATATTAGCATTGGTTCTTGAAAACGGCAGCCCTCAATAATAAAACTCTTGAAATTATTTTCTGGAACGCTTATGGTATCCTTAAAAAACGACATGAATTAGCCAAATACTTTTACCAGAATAACATTACCATTTGCTTGCTCAGTGAAACTACTACGCGCATCACTACGAATCAATCTTGTTCGCGGCTACAAATTATACAGAAAGAACGCTAATAGAGGTACTGCGACTTTAATTCAAGAAAGAATTGACCACCATGAACTAATAATACCCAAAATCGAAGCCCTTGAAGCTACTGCCATACAAATAAAAATACATGGTTATCCGTACGCCATTGTGTCACTTTACCAGACTCCTTCTCGCCAATTTATAAAAAATTCTTACAGAAAAATATTCAAACTTGCATCTTCGGTAATGGCCGCAGGCTACCTAAATAACAATCACTTAGCAATTATCAAAAATAACTTCTATAATCATGAGATTCTCACTATTGACGAATTAGACTCAGACCATCGACCAGTTCTTCTCAGCCTTTTCACTGATTGTGAAAAAGCTCCGGTTGTATCTCGCTACAATTTTACAAAAGCAAACTGGCAAACATTCATCTCGACCCTAGAAACTCAAGTGAACTTTGGACCCACACTAACAAACACTATTCACATTGACGAAGAAGAATCGTCTCCCAGTATCTCAAAATCTCAAATACCGATAATTTCAAGAAAATGACCCACAAGGAACTAACCAAACAAATTAAAAGTATTAAAAATAACAAAGCACCCGGCCCTGATTCAATTTCAGATTTAGTCCTTAAAAAACTTCCTATCTCGTGTCTCAATCTCCTTGACATTATCTTGAATGCCTGTATTCACCTAAGCTACTTTCCTAACTCTTAAAAAATAGCTCATAGTATAGTTTTTTAGAAAAAAGAGTAGGATCCATACCATCCAACCAGCTACAGGCCCAATGTCTTCTTAATACAATGAGCAAAACTTTTGAAAAGATAATACTCACTCGCGTAAATTATCATCTCAAAGAAAATAGTATCCTTAAACTACAACAATACGGTTTTAGAGAAGGTCACTCGACGCAGCACATGATGCACAAGTTCATTGAAGCCATTAGTTTAAATTTTAAACGAAAAAAGCATTCTGGAGCTGTTTTTCTCGACGTAGAAAAAGGTTTTGACAGTGACTGGCATATAGGACTGCTCAGAAAACTAAAAAATTACAATTTTCCAAAAGAGCTCATCCACTTCGTACACTCTTATCTTACCAACAGAAAATTCTCAGTAAAATAAACCAGACACTCCAAGAAGAAAAACCCATCTGAGTGGGGCAGCATTCTAGGGCCGGTATTCTTTATTATATACGTAAATGACATCCTTGAGGTTCCTGCAGTTTCATTTGGATTGTATGCAGACGACACCGCACTATTTACTTCCTCCTGGTCAGTTCCGAAAATCTTAAAACTACTTAACAAAACTCTTGAAATCTTTGAGGCACGGAGAATAAAAATTAATATACCAAAGTAAGAATCAATTCTCTATTCAGTCAGAAGGCCAGTTAAAATATATCCACCCAAAATGTTTGATAAACCAATAGAATGGAAAAAATCCATAAAATGCTTAGGGAGTATACAACATAAACGTCTTAATTGGAAGCAGCATATCCAGGAAACTAAAGGAAAAGCCCTCGGGGTCATGTCGCTCCTAAATCCTATTATTAATAGACACTCAAGTCTAAAACCTGAATATGGAATCACATTCAGATCATTGAAAATAAATTTCTCAGGCGTATCACCAAAGAAACCGCCACTAAATCTTATAAATCTGCATCATTATTGCCTTCTGAACATATTTCCTCCCTAGGGTGATATGATTACGATCATGTTCGCAAACACGCGCTGCGAGGAGACTTTCTCATGAATTAAGTCACCCAGGTCGGGGATGGGGGGTCGACGCCGCGCCGACCTGACACATCTGACCTACCTGCAATCTTCATTTTCAACCCCACTAACCCCTTTCCTCTTTTCTTCTTTAGTTCCCCTACCTAAAATAATTTCTCAGATTTAGTGATTTTTTCCCGCTTGCGGGCTTTTTTCCCACACACATAAAATGTCACTGTAACTTACTTTCATTTTAAATTTCTCTAAGATTGCGCAGCAATGACCAAACGGGTAACGCACAGCAACTTCTTCCAGTCCGATCATTCTTCGGGGAGATCACTAATCGCGGCTGCGATTTAGGGAAATTTATGGAAGCTTTCGGGAATTTTTGGAAAGTGATGAGAAGGTTGTGGGAGGTTTTGGGAATTTGTAAGATTTTATACAAATTGAATGTTTAAAAATGATAATTTATGGAGATTTCTAAGCTTGTTGAGTTTTTACTAATGATTGAGATTTATTGGCATATTTTTGTAGCATTGAATGGTCTTTTTCCAACTTAGAGACCAAACTGCAGGAGACTGGTGCCCACCTCAGTGTACAACACAAACCGATCATAACTCCTGTCGTTTTGGTTTGGTTCTTATACTTTCCTTTGCATGATCGAAGTTTGGTGGGGCTCACGTTGCGAATTGACACTCCACCTGATGACGATTAGCTGCTTAATTTGGACATGATTTTATACTAATGGAATAAATTTCTCGCATCAAGTTATAGTTGAATGTATACTTTTAACAATAAATTATACCAATAATAATGTAGCCTCGGATAGGATTGACACTGCTGTTGACGAAAGGCATGTCCTCGGAAAAGTTTCAGGCGATGAATGGAGATTGGGCGTTTGCAATGCTAGAGGTGTAAATGATCTTGAGGAAAAAGAATTACGGGATACAATGCGCGTAAGGAAGCTAGATATTTCATGTGTACCGGAAACGAAGAAGAAGGTATGTGTAGTACGAAGCATAGAGAACGGACTCGAACTTTGGTCAGGAGTATATAATGAATCATATGGTACCCCAGGAGTCGGTCTGATTAACAATGACAGAGCAAAACGACATGTCAAAAAGTATGGATGTATATCGTCTAGATTACTATGGGTTAGAAAGAAAGTGGAAGTCAGAAGACTATTTATTATAGAGTGCTGCTTATATAG
The DNA here is from genome assembly GCA_032362435.1 of Melikaiella ostensackeni. Lineage (NCBI taxonomy): Eukaryota > Metazoa > Arthropoda > Insecta > Hymenoptera > Cynipidae > Melikaiella > Melikaiella ostensackeni. The sequence continues at coordinate 25,322,512 of JAUMHM010000072.1, forward strand.
TGGTGACAAGAGGGATGTGAAAGATAACTTCTGGGACTCGTTAAATGATATATTAGGGACTTGCGATCCTGGCGAAAGAATATTTTTACTCGGAGATATGAATAGCTGGATTGGTATGCAACGCGAAGGTACCGACAGGGTACTGGGCCATTCCGGAGACCAAAAACGGACGGTGACGGGGATAAATTGATTAGCGTACGCTTAGAAAAATGCTTGTTTATAACGAATACTTGGTTCAGACATAAAAAGATCCGCATGTATACTTGGTGCAGGGGCGAAAGTCACAGTATGATTGACTTTGCTGTAGCGGATGAGAGACTGAGAGGGCTTGTAAGAGATACAAGGGTTATGAGAGGCTCTGAGTGAGGAACGGATCACTACCTCCTAGTTTCAAAAATGAGTCTACGTCAAGGGTGGAGGAAAAGAAGAATTAATAATTAGCTGAAGCAGGCGCGAGTTAGAGTAGAGAATTTTCATAAACCAGAAGTACAATTGCTATATCGTGAAAAGCTGAATAAATATTTAGGACATCATGAAGAAGACTGGAAGAATGAATTGGACAATAAAAATGTAGAGGGTGCATGGAAAATACTACGGGATATCATCTTCAAAAGTGCATCTGTAATGTGCGGTACTGCAACTGTAGAAAGAAAGGCTGGAAATGCTTGATAGAATGATGAAATCCGCGAGGACGTCAACGAGAAAAAGCACTCGAGGATGTTAAATAGTAAAGGTCTTAGCGAGAAGGAGAAGACTAGACTAGAAAATGTTCATAGGGATAAAAACAGAAAATCCAAGATACTAGTCAAAGAAAGCAAGGACAAAATCAAAGCGGAAGAAGATAAAAAAATGCAAAACGACTTGGAAGGAAATACGAAATTATTTTAGAAATGGGTTAAGAAGATTAGGAAAGGAAGTTCTAGCAATGAGGTAGTCGGAATGAATAAAGCTGATGGTGAAATAGTATGGGATTCGGAGAAAGTGAAAGGCTGTATGAGAGACTTTTTCAAAAAAGTGTAAGGAGGTCAAGTTGTGGAGCATAACAACCTTCACATTGAAGAGAATACGTTAGACAATCCCGATGTAGGTAGCGGAAGAATAATCAATATCGACAACATTATATCCGTGATTCAAAAACTAAAGAATGGTAAGGCCGCTGGTATGGATCGTATCACCGCTGAAATGCTTAAGAGCGGTGGCGGATTTTTGTTTGTGTGGCTGAGCGAATTTATGAATACGTGTGCTGTGCATGGTAAAGTTTCAAATGATTGGAGAAAGGCGTTTATCGTCCCAATCTTCAAGTGAAGGGGTAATAAATGCGACTGTACTAATTATAGAGCGATTAGCCTACTGAGTACCGTAGGAAAAATATTTACAAAAATGCTCATTGAGAAGGTCATGGGAATAACTAAGGAAATGTTCTGGCAAGTCCAATGTGGATTTGCGACAGGGAGATCATGTGCGGATCAAATATTTAGTTCGAGGCAGATCATAGAAAAAAGTTTGAGAGTTAACAAAAAAATTTTCTGTGTATTTGTTGATCTGGAAAAAGCTTTCGATAGGGTAAATAGATCTGAACTTTGTGAAGTTTTGAGAGAGTATGAAGTAAATGTTTGGCTTCTGAGAGCAATAAAAGCAATATATAATTGTAATAAAGCGAGTGTAAGAGTAAAAGGACAACTGAGCGATTGGTTTGATATCAAGCAGGGCTTTAGGCAAGGCTGCGTTATATCCTTCTGGATGTTCAATATATACATGGACAACTTTTTAAGAATGGCTCTTTTAGACGAAGAAGGTTTTGATTTCGGTACAATGAAAGTGCGTGGCCAGGCGTTTGCACATGATAAGATTATTACGGCAGAATCAGTCGACGATGTGCAGAGAATGATGAGCAGACTGGAAACCAGTATGAAGAGCATGGGTCTTAAGATAAATGCAAATAAAGCAAAAATTATAGTGTTTGAAAGAAGGGGGGAGAAAACAGTATGCAACATTGCCTCAAATGTAGAGAGGATAGGACAAGTCGATGAGTTCGTGTATCTTGGAAGTTTATTTACTGCTGACGGAAAGATAGACGCAGAGATATCCAGACTAGTATAAACGAGGGTTGAGAGATTATCGGCAGTGTACAAGCTATTACTAGAAGTAAAAATGTAACGAATAAAGCTAAAATTGCAATATATAAAGCAATATGCGATATAAAACGCTAATGGACAAAGTCAGTAAGGAGTGGGTTCTCAAAGAATGTGGTGTACAAGAAACATTGTTTGACAAGAGTGAAAGAAATTTACTGAGATGGTTTGATCATGTTGAGAGAATAAGTGAAGAACGTTTAACGAATCGAGTGTATTAAGGTAGAAAGGTAGCGTACCCAGAGGTAGACCGAAAAAAGAATGGTTGGAATGTGTGAATGAGACTCTCAAGCGAAGGGATATTAGAAGTCGTAGAAACACAAGAGCATGCATAAAACGATGTATGGATGTAACGGAAGCGAAAGATGTATGCAAGGATAGGGATGTATGGAGGACAATTGTTTATAAGAACAAGAGTGATGCCTGAAACGAAAGATTTTGGATACAAATGGGCCCGCGTGAAGAGGTTTTCTTAGTGGATTAGTATAATGGCTTTGCGAAGCTCTTCACCTGGGGTGATTGCTAGAGAGATTGATCAGCCACTCGAGTCGTAACGGTGTTGTGGGACGAGTGTGTCGTTTGAATGAACAACACGCGACTTCTAGATTGATCAAAAATCTATCCCTTCTTCTACACATTCCTTACTTACCCACACCATATAAAGTCCTTGATACCCGGTAGTATAACGAGACTAGAACCGAAGGAGTTACGGTTACCCCGAAAGGGATTTGGTTTAATGGTATAATAATAATAATAACACTCTAGTTTTTTTTGCGATTAGTTGTGAATCAATGTAGAATAAATGATTTAGAAAATGAGAAGAAAAATGGAAAGAAATATGGAGGGTGGGGGAAAGACAGAAAAGAGGTACTTTCAAGCAAGCAAGAAGAGGGGCAATGTCACAATAATACGTATCTCTTTAGCGACGACACAATAAATCAAAATAAACTCGGCTTTGGAGAGAGAAAAGTAGAAAACAGGTTAGCTGCGCCGCGGGAGGCTGCAGTCGAGATTTCGTGATCGTATGCGAGGCTGCGAGACTCTTGCCCGATGCAATGTACGACAAGAAGAATTATAGCGAATTCGACTGGGCTCCAGTCAGAGTACATTGCACGTTTTATATTACCCCCATTAACATCAAGTGGAAGAAAAATCTCTGCCTTTCCTAAATCCAGAGGTATACATATAAAAAGAGGCATTGTAGAAAATCAACCTTTGAAAAAGTACCTTTACTTCCCACAGTATTGCGAAAGCGTAGTTAGTTTCTGAATCATGCTAAACAAAATGAAATATCCGAGGAGTTTTTGCTCTGCAGAACAAGAAAACCTGTAACTCCATTCAGAGTCGAACTGAGATATGAGCGCAAATTTACTTTTCGTTCTGCCATTGACAATTATATAATTTTTCTAACTGGAAAGACTTAATTGTAGTTAAACTTTGTTTATTTTATTGTCTGGCGTTTGAACAGAAGTATTTTTTAAATTATACTGAAGTTATTTGCAATTATATTAGTTACAGGTTGAGGTCACGATAATAACAGATATAAATTAGTCAAGCAGAGCAAAAATAATGTGTAACTACATTTTGAGGTTGAGGCTGAAATTTTCATACGTTCAGTTGTAGCAAATTAATTTATGAAATACAAGTCGAAATAAAAAATACTTCCATATTCTAATTCTAATTAGAGCAGTAACAAGAACATAAAATAAAGTCTTATATCAAAAACTGACGAAAATTATGAAGAAAACTACTTCCTTTGTTTTTGAAAATAAAAATTATGATAGTAATTTTTTTAAATAATGAAAAAAGCACTATTATAATTGAATTGAAACTGTTTACAATATTACGTGGAGTATTATTTATCGCTTTTAAAATTATCAAAAATAAAATAGTATGAATTTGAAAAATAAAATCAAATTTTTAAAAATCACAAAAATGACCACACAATAAAGTTTTATAATAACAATTATTATTTTCAAAATTGTATTTCTTTCGTCTCAATAATAAAGATTATCAATACTTTAAATACTGTAGTGAAAAAATATATCGTTAATATCATTTATTTATATTTGAAATACAAGTATTAATTATCAACTCAATCGTAGATGTTATCTATAATTAACATCATGGTAAACATCAAGGAAATTAATTATCAACAATTGTTCTATTTCATGCCGTGATATTTATTACATGCATTTCTGCGGCTTTTGGCCTCAGGCAGACGATCATTCTAATTTTTTTACCAACATACGGCGGAGATCTGATCAACAGATATTTGTTTTATCTACACTCATGATAAAGAACATTCTTCAAAACAAATTTCGTGTGAAACGAATGAATGTCGATATAACAGATATCTGTTGATCAGATCTCCGCCGTATGAAGGTAAAAAAATTAGAATCATCGTATGCCTGAGGCCAAAAGCCGCAGAAATGCATGTAATAAATATCAAGGCAAAATATAGAACAATTATTGAAATATACTGGCCAAAAACACCTTCAGAAAAATCAAAGGTAGGTTAACTTTCCATCCGGTTGACCAAATGCAAATTCCAAAATTTTCACTAGCGTGCTGCGATAGCTGAATTGGTTAAAGCACCTCTCATGATTAGAGAAAGTGTCGGTTCAAATCCGACTCGCAGTGAAATTTTTGGAACTAATTTTTCGTTTGACACGAAATTCGTTTTGAAAAATTTTCTTTATTATAAGTGTCGATACAACAGATATCTGTTGATCAGATCTCCTCCGTATGATGGTAAAAAATTAGAATCATCGTATGCTCAAGGCCAAAAGCCGCAGAAATGCATGTAATTAATTATCAACGTTTCACAGGTGCTTCTTCTTCATAAGTTGTCACTAGATCTGCAGCATTTGAAACTGGAATAGTTTGCCAGAATTTTAACCAACTTGCTGGCATAAAAGAATCAAGGTTCTCTAAAATATTTTGCCTTTTTTCAATTTTCTTGCCTCCCTGTGCATTCAAAAAGTCAGCTTACTGGAACAAACCATCAAAAGATGTCGCATAGCTTAATTTTTTGTTCCCACGTGAAAACTTAATTTTCACAATGTCACTCAAGTAAGGACGCTAAGTTTTGAAAATGTATACGTAGGCGAATAATCCTTCCAGTCATAGAAATATTTAGATTCCATTGGTTTAACCATCACTTTTCCGGAATCAGCTTTCTGAATTGCATGTACAAAATCTGAAAAGTCGTAAACTTTTTTCATCTCCTTTAAAGATAGTTCCACCTGATGATGAAAACTGTCGACTGACATAAAGATATGACCAGGTTCAAAGTAGTTCAGCTCCATCGTTTCTTTCAGTGCTAATTTCAGTAGAACTAAGCATGTACTCGTGAGTAAAGAAGGAAATTAGAGTCCAGTTTTTGTTCTACTCCGAACAATTGTCATGCCATAATTTGATGTACTTGTAATTTCATCGTTCTTTCTTCTGGCAATAGCTTCATGCCAAAGTACAGCCAAAGGTTGGCAATTTTTTTGCTTTTTCCCGGCTGCAACAGAACTATCGTTAAAAGCGATTATTCGTTTTGTAAAAACAACTTGCTTGAACATGTCGATTAGTAGCAGCGTTATAACTTTTTCCAGATCTGCGCTACAGCAAACATCAACAGCATCCCACTCTTTAGATGAGGCATCCTCTATATATTTTTCACGCGATGCTTTTACTTTCCGAATATGTTGCTGCCAAACTTTACAATTATGACAATCATAATTTTCACTCAGATTATCTGCTGCTTCCTTATGATTTGCATTGTGTTTCTGTAAACTTTAACACTGTTCACATTAATCGTGACCCAATTTCGTAAAAGAAATGTTCAAGTCGCAATGTACTATGCTTCGATAAGATTCATAAGCACAGTCCGTTTTGAACTTTTTTTGGAAATCGTCATGCATATATTTTATTGTAATGTCCGATGAAACATTTCGATTTTTGGGCGCATGTTCTCTCCGATAATGCGAAACTGATGAATTATATGACTCAATATGCACTTTTATTACATCGTGATATACTTTTCAATGATTATTGTGTTGACCTCTGTTATCTTTCTTGGGATTTATAGAATGTCCCCTATTTAATGCGTTCAGTAGGGGAGCATCGTTATTTTTTCTGAAACCCAATATTTACAGAAATTTTTGTATGCAAACGTAAGACCATCATCCTCTCCTAGTGAATGATATTTCATAGTATTGACACGTTTTAAATCTTCAACACATGTTTTTCGTTTTACGTCTGTAACTTGGCGTTTTGAACTAAAAATAATCGTCGCTGATTTGAATCCAGCCACCAAAGTTCGTCGTTTCTCAATCGCTTTTTCTTCCTTTAGAAAATCTTGTTGAACATTTTCGTCGATATTCCTCACCACAAGGTTCCAGTAGCGGATGTTTTTCTTTAGCCTTTTCTGTTCTACATCTCTTCTTTGGAATTTCGCTTTCAACCCCAGATTGATTGTTTCTTTTACGAGTGTCTTCCTTCTCTGTATCAATAATGCCGGTATCAAGTATTCCTTCAATTCTTGTAGATTTGGTACCATTATGATTTCTAAAAACATTGGAGGCTATTTTTTCAAATTCTGAAGAGACAATACTGGCTTCTCGAAAAGGAGTACTATATACTGTTAATTCCCAATCAATGATATTTTTCACATCTTCTTGAACGACTGAGATTTCAAAATTGAAGAAATTTAATTGTTTTTACACGTCTGATAGTAATTGAGTTTCACAGATATACAATGTGTATAACCTGGTTGCTTTCAAAATATAAATTTTCACGGCGCCATATTATGACTTTTAACTATATCAGTGCATTTAACTCGTAACTTCGTTTAGAATTAACGAAAACCGAGAAAGAAAAGAGTGTATCCTCAAAAAAAATGAAGATCAAGTGCCCAAGTTCATGTGGAAACAGGTTTTTATTCTTCTCTGTATTGCTATTTAAAGGTCTTTCATTCTGCATGATTAGAAATTTTGCAGATGCGAGCGAATAAAATTATTTTTGCCTTAATTACTATTATTTTAATAAAAACTGCATAATGTATGAAAGAGGGAGTTTGTACAATCGTAAGTATATCAATATCTCAAATTTTATAAAAAATGTAATTACCTGTTTCTTGTTTTGTACGGCAACTAATTACCTGTATTTTCAGTGAACACTATATTGCAAGATTGTATGAGATTGCAAAATATTGCATGGTATTTTAAAAGATTGCATGGAATTACACAGGGTTGCAGGAGATTGCTTGAGATTCCATGCGATTGTATGAGATTGCTCGCTGTAAAACGCCGATCCTCAAAAGTACGCCGAATTCGGTGTAGTTTTGTGTTGCAACACTTTTTAACACGAGAAAAATGAAGGCGCAATGAAAATTTGTATTGCTCAAAATGAGATGCAACAAATTTTACACCAACTGAGTTATTCTAGAGATTGCATGGGATTACAAGGGATTGCGAAGGATTGCATGGGATTGCATAGAGATTGCATGAGATGTCATAAGATAGCATAAGATTCTAACTTTAACACTCAGAGATAATTTCCAACCTGCACCGAAAGTATGCCTTTTTCGTGCATTTAAAGTGTGCGCAAAGTACTTTTTTTCTGCCCGGAGACGAAGCGAGCGTACAGGAGGACATTTCTCTGAGTGAAGGCTTCAGAGCAACGTCTAAGAATTTAAAAAAGTCAAAGTCTAAAGCTGCTAAAAAATTCTCGAAGTTGAAATTGTTAGAATTAAAAGTTTACCCATCTCTTAACGGTTTCGGATTTAAAAACTTTTGAATTTTCTTCACTTTTCCTAATTCCATTACAAACTTAATGAACTCAATGAATATTTTAATACTTTTGAATTGTCTTCAATTCACTTCATTTTTAAAAAATTCACCTTCAATTTTGATAAATTTCATCGAATTTTTCTCATTTCCTTCAAATTTCTCTGAAAATCACTTGAATTTTATTTGATTCAATGGTTTCTTTTTACTTTTTGATTTTTTTTTCAATTCACTTAAAGTCTGTTGAATTCGCTTTGAATTCTGTTCACTCCAATTTCACTCAATTCAATGGAAATTTTTTGATTATTTAAATTTTGTTCAATTCACTAAAATTCTTTTGAATTTCATCCAAGTAAATTCCCTTAAGTTCTTTTGAATTCAAGTTGAATTGTTTTAAATTCTCTCCGAATTCTTATGAATTTATCCTGAATTCTTTCTTATTATAATTTTCATTATAATAGTTTTTATTATAGTTTTATCTCACTTGTCCCTCATTTTTTTACACGCACCGTGGTAGTTTATATCCTGGGCTGCCCACACAGTCACTTAAGTAATTTTTAATCCCTTTTTTCCTCAAATCCCATTTTAGTCACTTTTTGAAAACAAAGGCACTAAAGTCACTTTTTAAAATAAAAATATCACTCCCATTTATCGCAATTCAATGGAATTTTTGGGGTTTTAAAAATTTTGTTCCTTTCACTTGAATTATTTTTAATTCATCTTGAATTCGTATGAATTTCATCGAATTCTCTTGGATTCCTTTGAATGCTCTTGAATTCTTCTAAATTCACTTCAATTCTACTAAAATATTTTGGAATTTCACGCTGAATTCTTATGAATTCAGGATGAATCAATTAAATTCATTCTGAATTCACCCTGAAGTGTTTTAAATCTCACCTTGAATTCTAAGGCATTTCATCAGATTCTTTTGAATTCCCTCGAATTTTTCTCAATTCACTCCCGATCTAATAAATTGAATGAATTGTTAAATATTTTTTAATTATGATGAAAAGAGGTGTTTCGGGTTTCAATCGTGTGCAAAACTACGAATCTTGCCGACGTTTCGTGAACATTGC
>JAUMHM010000072.1:25351563-25370132 GCA_032362435.1 Melikaiella ostensackeni
GAGGGCGGTAGAGTTGAAGCGATGGAAAGAAAAAAGAAGAGAGTTTTTACAGATCGCGGGATAGGAGAAGAAGGAAATGCAGACTATGGGGAACTGGAAAAAAGAGATAAAGAAAAGCAGGTAATAGATAGATGGGAGAGGATAGGGGAATCAAGTTACAATAAATGGTGTGACATGATAAATAAAGAAGGATTGACAAAATATCTGGAAAGAAGATGGGGGGAAGAGATGGACAAGAAGAGCTATATGAGAATGGGAAATGAAGTAAAAGAAGCAAGTTACTGGGAGAAGGATGAGAAGTGAAAATGCAGAGTATGTGAATGGGTAGATGAGACATCCGAGCATATATGGGATGGTTGTATGAGAGGAAAGGAGTAGAGGAAAGGATGGCAAGAGAATGTTAAGAAAGTCTTAAGGGAAGAGAGACTGGGAAAAGAATGGATGGAGGGGGTTGAAAAAGCTAAAGGAGTGAAACAAGAATGAGGGAGCTTGTGGGAAAGAAAGGAGGAAAAAAGGAAACGGAAGTTACATAGAAACATAAGGATACCTGAAATTGTACGGTAAAATTAAGTAAAATCTCGCCTACTCGCTCGTACACTCAAACCACTCGATCACTCGTTCGTTCGTTCGCTCCGTCATTTTATGCTTTTAAGGATTAAAAATAATACGTATCAAATTAGAAAATAAGTAAGAGTAGGCGATGTAAAAAGGTTGTAATAATGATGTAAAGGAACGGAAGTTATGTAATCCCTAAGGTGACACATTATAAATAAAGATGAAAATTTAATCACTTGTGAGAAAGACCCATATCCAACCACCTGGTTAGAGATTTGATAACTAAATAGATTTAAAATCTGTACTCCCAATTCTCCTTTTTATGAATATTTCATTACAGAAGGATAGTTTTGTAAACTAGAACAATTGATCAAACACTTTAGAATTGAGATCTCTTTTCTCAAAAAAAGAAAAGAAGTACGATAATCTATAAATGCGTCATTATGTCGATTACACGAAATCGGCGAAACCAGTGGACGACAGGCGGTTACAATAAATTAGCGCTATCGGTGTGTTTACATTATTTTCTTGTTGCACGATTAGTAATCGTGCAATATGAGTACGGTGAGCAAATCAGCCAAGTTGATAACGACTGCAAATGCGTATTTATTACCGCCGAAGAGAAGTTATAATAAGGAAAGAGGTTGGAACGATGAACTTGTGTTTTATAATATCCCGTAGTAAGTTGCATTGAGATTATTGTCCCAAGAGGGATCAGCTCAGCATTTATGTTCCTCTCCACCTTACCATCCACACTCTCATTTTCAATTAATATTATTCAAATTGATTCAATAAATACACTTTTTTTATTTAATAAATAAGATTTAAAGAATCGAATAAAATTGCAGTATAAGGGGTCATCCACTACGTAAGGTTTTTTTCCAAGATTTTCAACGTCCCCTCATCCCGTTTAAGAAACTAAGATTTGCTCTGACCCCCCCCCCCTCCCCCCGAAGAAAAAATCTTGCTAAGATTTTATAAACTTAGGGAACAAACTTACATATAAATTTTGTTAATCAAATAAACTTAGAACCTTAATAACACTACTTTTAAAAAAGAAAATGTGTAAACGGAAACAAAAGTCTATGACTTCATGTTTCTGTTTAATAAATTTGAAAAAAATACGGAAAAAACATAAGCTCAAACAAACTCATTAAATAATAAAAGAAAAAGTAGGGAGAGAAAGGAAAGAAATAAAGTATAAGGAAAAGAGTTGCGCAGTCCGGCACACTTTGTGTAGTCCAGACTTGAAAGTACATGGTCAAAAATCATAAGGTGTGCAGTGGAAATTTAACTTTATTTTCCAAGCAAAATTTCCAGTTTCCTAAGCTTATATTTTTATAAATATTGAAAATGAACTTCAATGTTTATTTGAACTATTATTCTTTAGTCAATATATTATCAAAATTGCTATTTATTCATCGCAGGCTTCACAGTCTTTCACCTATTCTCCTCTTTTCCCCTTTTTCTCATTTTTTCACTTGCGTATGCGAACTGACTTCATAAAACCCAATGAGAAAATCCAAGCATTTTAGTTTGAAAGTTAATTATTTTCGGTTGAATGGTCTACTATTTTGTTTCTGGTTGAGAATTTATCTTTTTTCGTTAAATATTTTATTATTTCATTGAAAATTTAATTATTTGGTTGAAAATTAACATTTTTGTTGAAAATTCAACTGTTTTTTAGGAAATTCATAATATCGGATTGAAAATTCATCTATTTGTTTGAAAATTCAACTATTTGGTTAAAAATTTATCTACTTTGTTGAAAATTTAAAAATTTTGTCAAGAAGTCATCCTTTTTATTTATAAATTCGACTGTCTTGTTGAAGATTTGTCTTCTTGGATTTAAACTTCAACTATTTTGGTAGAAAATTCAACTGTTTGGAAGAAAAATAACATTTTTGTTGAAAATTCAACTCTTTTGTTGAATTTACGTCTTTTTAGTCTGAAAATTCATCTATTTCTTTGAAAATTCATCTATTTGGTTGAGAATTTATTTACTTTGTTGAAAATTTAACAACTTTGTTAAAAAATCATCCTTTCTGGTTAAAATTTCAACTGTCTTGTTGAAGATTCGTCTTTTTGGATTTAAAATTCAACTATTCTGATACAAAATTTGACGGTTTGGTTGAAAAATAACAATTTTATTGAAAATTCAACTCTTTTGTTGAAAATATGTCTGTTCGGTTTACAAATTCAACTATTTGGTTAAAAATTTATTTATTTTGTTGAAAAATATATCAATTTTGTTAGAAAGTCATCTTTTTTGGTTGAAAATTCAACTGTTTTGTTGAAGATTCATCTTTTTGTGTTGAAAGTTCAATTATTTTGGTAGAAAATTAAATATTTGATTGAAAATTAACACTTCCGTTGAAAACTTAACTGTTTTGTAGAAAATTTGTCTTTTTGGTTTGAAAATTCAACATTTTGGATGAAAGTGTTTCCTCTGTTGACTTAAAAATCATTCTTGATTAAAAATACAACTCTTTAGTTGAAAATACGACTTTTTGGTTAAAAAATTCATCCTTTTGTTTGAAAGTTCAACTATTTGGTTAGAAATTTATTTATTTTGTCAAAATGGTTTGGTTGAAAATGCAACTCTTCTGTTGAAAACACGTCTTTTCGGTTTGAAAATTCATCTATTTGTTTGAAAATTCTACTATTTGGTTGAAAATTTATTTATTGCGTGAAAAATTTGAAAAATTTGTTAAAACTAAATCCTCTTTAATTTAAATTCAACTGTCTTGTTAAAGATTCGTCTTTTTGGATTAAAAATTCAACTATTTTGGTAGGAAATTCAAATGTTGGGTTGAAAATCAACATTATTGTTGAAAATTCACATGTTTTTCAAAAAATTCGTCTTCTTGGTTCAAAAATTCATCTTTTTGTTTAAAAATTCGACTATTTGGTTGAAAATTTATTTATTTTGTTGGAAACTCAACAATTTTGATAACGAGTCATGCTTTTTCGTTAAAAATTCAACTGTTTTGTTGAAAATTCGTCTTCTTGAGTTGAAAGTTCAACTATTTTGGTAGAAAAGTGAAATATTTCGTTGAAAGTTAAAATTTTAGTTGATAATTTAACCGTTTTGTAGAAAATTTGTCTCTTTGGCTTGAAAATTCAACAATTTGAGTGAAATTGTTTTCTTCATTGATTTAAAAATCATTCTTGGCTGAAAATTCAACACTTTTGTTGGAAATACGTCTTTTTGGTTTAACAATTCGTCTTTTTTGTTTAAAAATTTATCTTTTTGTTTAAAAATTCAACTGTTTTGTTGAAGATTCTTTTTTTTTGGCTTGAAAATTCAACAATTTGGATAAAATTGTTTTCTTTATTCATTGAAAAATCATTATTGGTTAAAAACTCAACTCTTTTGTTGAAAATGCGTCTTTTCGGTTTGAGAATTTATCTCTTTGTTTAAAAATTCCACTATTTTCTTACAAATTTATTTATTCTGTTGAAAATTCGTCTTTTTGGGTTGAAAGTTCAACTATTTTGCTAGATAAGTGAACTATTTGGTTGAAAGTTAAAATTTATATTGAAATTTCAAAGGTTTAAAAAAAAAATTTTAATTCAGCATTCTGGATGAAATTGTTTTCTTTATTAACTGAAAAATCATTGTTGGTTGAAAATTCAATTCTTTTGTTCAAAATACGTCTTTTTGGTTTGATGATACAACTTCTTGTAAGAAAATTCAACTATTTCGTTAAAAATTCATCTATATTTTATTGAAAATTCACCTATTTTGTTGAAAATGCAATATTTTAACTGAAAAGTTAGGAAGTCAAAGGTTTTCAAATCAAATTTAATACAGTACCCACATTAATTTTACACTCATTTCGCGTAACTGTGCCGGCCTCGGGTCTGGTCAGCACAGTATTGGGCGCTATTTAAATCTAGTTTTAATCGTATTCAAAGCGACGACTGAGTAAACACTCAGAACTGCACATACAGGATGTCCAAGGTTAACTTGTTCGGACTTATATATCTGTATAAAAAATCAAAGAAGAGAATGAAAATTCTTTTTTCGAAAATTGTTTGAAGCTTTATTTTTTCAGTTATAAAACAATTAGGCTGGACCAATCGGGAGCGCCATATCTCGCCGTATCTCCACCAAGGCGCTCGCTTGCATGTTACACATGGCGGGACATGACGGGAGGAGAGATGCTCTAGACCTATAGCAGGCCTGTCCAGAGAGGAGAAATTCCAGGAATTTTCCTCGAAACTGCTCAAATCGGCGATGTGCGTTTTCCACCTCCACTCTCCACTTCCCATTCTACTTCACGGGTAACCACCAACCGAGCTCTCTCAGGTGAGCAGAGAGAAGTGGTGGTGGAAGTGTAATATGTAGCGTTTGAGCAAATTTCTCCTCTCTGGACAGGCCTGCCATAAACCACCCCAAATGTTTACTTCGCCAAAGGCGTAAACGCGTCGGTCTTACAAGGGGATGTCGCATTTCCAGCAAGGAGGGACAACCCCTTGCAGGACCGACAACCTTACGCCTGTAGCGTGGAAAAAATTTGGGACGATTTGTGGAGAGCCCATAACGCTTCCGAAAGACTATCCTTTGTAACAGCCATAGTAGGACATCATTCGTTTGGTCTGAGTTTTTGGAAGAATCCGTGGTACCAAACACTTTGATTAATGCAGAAATTTTTTGACCTTTCTAAACAGGGGATGAATAAAAATTTCTAACACCCCACAAAGTGAACGCAGATCGGTGTCAAAATAAAAGTAGTTTCCTAGGGATATTAGGATCTTTCTGAGCAGATGATGAATAAAAATCTCTAACATTTCACAAAGTGAATTCAGATCGGTATCACTACGGCGGTAGTTTCCAGGAGATATTAGAACGTCATCCCCTGGGTCATTAAGTAGTTCAAAGAATCTGTTGTGCCAACCACAATGAGGGTAGTTTCCTGAGGATATTGGAACATCATCCCTTGGGTCATTGTGTTGCTCAAAAAAAACATCACGTGCGTCCTAAGCTACGAGCCAAGACAGATTTATGTGTAAACATCTTCGGCAAACGTTATCTGAAATTGAAATCTCACATAAAGCAGAAGTCAAAAAGTAATTTTCACTTTTCCATACACATATCAATATATAGAAGAATACTCTACGAAGTCAAGAAAATAACTTTTACTTTTCCACACACATATCAATATGTAGAAGAATACTGTACGAAGTCGAAAGAATAACTGAAGGGTTCCTTTGAGTGGGTGAAGAGTAGTAAGTCTCAGGTCTCTGACACACGACACAACGCGTGTGTCAGAGCCTTGCATCACACTTTTGAGCCATGGTTTCACTCGACTCAGACGCGTCTCCCCATATCGAGGTCTAAGATGTTTACACATCAAAAATCCGTGGTGCCAACTACTTTGATTAATGCAGAAATTCTTCGATCTTTCTAAGTAGTGTATGAATTAAAAGTTTCCAACAACCCGCAAATTAGGTTCAGATCGGTGTCATTACGATGGTTTTCTAGGAAGGTAGAGCATCATCCCCTGGTTCATTAAGTTGTTCAAAAAATCCGTGGTGTCAAACACTGTGATTAATGCGGAAATCGGGAAACTCTGCGATCTTTCTAAGCAGGGGGTGAATAAAAATTTCTAACCCCCCACAAAGTTAATGTATGTCGGTTTTACTATGAGGATAGTTTTCTAGGGATATTAGAAAATCACCTCCTGGGTCATTTAGTAGTTCAAAAAATCCATTGTGCCAACCACAACGAGGGTAGTTTCCTGAAGATATTAGAACATCATCCATTGGGTCATTGAGTTGCTCAAAAAAACCGTGGTTGCAACCACATTGATTAATACGTAAATTCTTCGATCTTTCTAAGCAGGGGATGAATAAAAATTTCTAGCACTCTTGAAAGTAAATTCAGATTGGTTCCACTACGAGGTTGGTTTCCTAGGGATAGTAGAACATCATTCCCTGGATCATTAACTTATTAAAAGAATCCTAAAGACCAGAAACACTTATTAGTGCAGAAGTTCTTCGATCTTTCTAAGTAGAGGATGAATAAAACTTTCCAACAACCCGCAAAGTAAATTTAGATCGGTGTCACTACAAGGCTAGTTTTTTGGCGATATTAGAACATCATCTCCTGAGTCATTGACTTGTTCAAAAAATCCGTGGTGCCAACCACTTTGATTAATGCGGAAATTTTTCGATTTTTCTGAGCAGGGGATGAATAAAAGTTTCTAACACCCGACAAAGTGAACGCAGATCGGTTTCAATAAGGAGGTAGTTTCCTGGGGATATTAGAAAATCATCCCCAGAGTCAATGAGTTGTTCAAAAAATCCGGCATGCAAACCACTTTGTTTACTTTGGAAATTTCTCGATACTTCCTCAAATAGGATCCCCAACAATTGTTCCACATTAGTTTCATTTTGGTCGTGATTTTTTGTTGTCGTAAGAGAAGCAGCCCTTACAGAGCTGACCCTCTATGAATATTCATTGCGCAACACTATATTATAAATTTTTAACTCTTAACATTGTTCTAAGTGTGCTAGTACAAGTGCCTAGTTTGTATCTCTCGGTATTACTTCAGTCCAAGTTTTTGTGCAAGGGCTTTTGGGTTGCTTTTTCTAAATACACTCATCTCTCCATTCGTGGCCATCCTCGGGTCTGGTTGGCCACTAATCGAAGGCTACTAAAAATCTAGTTTCAACCGGATTTAACGCGACGAGTGAGTAAACACTCAGGGCCGCATATATAAACTCTGAACCCGGCACGTACAAAGTATGTGCGCTGAGATGCGCGATATAAATAACTTCTGATCGGCGCTGACTGACCGAGCGAAGACCTTGAGTATAGGCCGTCAAGGGACGCTCAGGGGGGGAGACAGAAGTATTCAAGCGTAAACAACCGTAAAGCTGGCCAGAGATGGGATGGCTACGAATAGCGAGATAAGTGCAATCAAACTTCTCTTTTCTGTCTGCCATCGTGAAGATCGGTATTCGATCTCGAATTTCGAGTGCACTCACGCTCTCTCTCCTCCCGCTCGCGCACGCGCGACTGCTTATACCGCGCTCCTGATTGGTCCAGCTTAATTGTTTTATAACTCAAAAAATAAAACTTGAAACAATTTTTGAAAAAAGAATTTTCTTTTTTAATTTTTTATACAGCTATATAAGTCCAGTCAAGTTGACATGAGACACCCTGTATAGTCTCTGAACCCGACACACGTACAGAAGTATATGCCCAGAGAGTCGCGATGTGAACAACCGTGAAGCCGGTACGAAAACGGGCGGCATAGTTACGTGAGATGAGTGTATTTCAAAGAATTTATTCCCCCATTTTCGTGAAAAATCTCCCAATTTTCCTAGTTTTTTGAGCCTTTTCTTCAAGAGAAAATTCACTTTTGGTCTAAAAGATCGAATTTCTGATGGACTTTCCTCTAAGTCGCAATATTTTTGGATTTATTATTTTTGTTAATAAAAATTTGTCTTACATAAGACCTCACAACCCCCCACTCCTCATAAAAAACAGTAAGATCCCCCCCCCCCAAATCGACTTACGTAATTTATGGATGACTTTTTGAAAATTTATTTAATTTTGCTTCACCGCTTGATGAGGAAAAGCGCCTGGCATCATCACCTCGTGGCAACTTTTAGAACTAAAATTGTGTTTTCAATGTTTAAATTAATAAATAAGTTTAAATAATAATTTTTGAAGATTTTTTTTTTGGTTAACAGGATTCAGAGGACTTTTGACCCCTTGAGGCGGAGTTAAGCCGATGTATGTAAAAGTTGCAAACATTAATCCTTGATTCACGACCCGGACTCGGTCCAGTGACCGGCGTGGTTCGGCTATTTATGCAATGTGCAACGACGTAAAACGCATTGTGCGTGAGATACGATTCTTGTTGCGAAATGTACGGTCGCACTTGACGAAGCTCGACACTCGAACGATGACAGAGTTAAAATGTACTCATGTTTTGCTACGGATGCGACACGGTATAAAAAAAATATATGTCTTCGAATAAATTCCGTAATCACGACTTTAAATTTCACCTCGAATGAAATCCGGTTATTGAAATATGCGAAAAATTATTACTCGTATTCCATTGTAAAAATCCTTATCTCCAACCAAGGTCTCGAGCTGAACCTAATTCCTAATTTATTCAGAAAAAAACTGGTTAATACTTTTTATGATTAACTTTTTAATTTTTCCAATCACTTTTAAGGGGCTATTCAAAAACTACATCAGACTGCTGGGTGGGGGGGGGGGGTAATAGGTTTTGTGACGATTTGTGGCGTAGGGGGAAGGGGTTCACGCAGAATGTGACATCACACATGGAAAATATAAATGTGAATAACAATTTTTTGAAATGCTTAAAAGATGAAAATTAGTAACTTCATTTTCCAAGCAAAGTATCTAAGTACAAGCATCACCCTTTTTCCCCTATTCTCCTCTTTATCTTTTTTTAAAGAATTCTTTTTTTTCCCTGTTTTCAAGAAACTTCCCCTTTTTCTCGTTTTTTCCGCTTAGATGAGAACTGAATTAATAGAATCCACTAACAAAATCCAACTACTTTTTGTTGATACTTAATTCTTTTTAATTGAAAAATCGACTATTATATTTTTGGTTCAAAATTCATCTCTTTTGGTCCAAAATTCTACTATCTAGTTGACGATTCAACTATTTTCTTGAAAATTAATCTATTTTGGGTGTCATTTCGGCTACTTGGTTGAAGGTTGAATTACTTTGTTAAACATTCATTTTATTGGTTGAAGATTCAACTATTTCGTTGAAAATTCGTTTTTTCTTGGCTGGGAAGTAATTTTTTGATGAAGATTTAACTATTCCATTATTTGTTGAAAATTCGTCATTTTGCCTTAAAAATTCAACTGTTTTGTTTAAATTTTGTTGAAAACCAATTTTTCTAACTGCAAATATAACTATTCCATTTTTGGTTGAAAATTTATCGTTTTTCGTTAGAAATTAAACCATTTAATTCAAAATTAATTTTTTGTAGAAAATTCGTCTTTTTGGCTTACAAATTCAACTTTTTTTTGTTAAAAATCCGCCTTTTAGGGTTGAAAATTCAACTCTCTTGTAGGAAATTCGTCTTTTTGGTTTGAAAATTCATCTCTTTAATAGAAATGTTATCTTTTTTAGTTAAAAATGCAATTGTATGGTTAAATTAATCTGTTTTGGTTGAGGATTCAACTATTTTGTTGAAAATTCGTTTTTTTTCGTCGAATTCAACTGCTTTTGATTTACATTTAAAACCACTTTTAGTTGAAATATCAACTATTACATTTTTCGTTTAGGATTCATCTTTTTGGTTAATTTCGAGTGTTTTTCATTTTAAATTAAAATCTACTGTTGGTTGAAATATCAACTTATTTTTTTCGTTAAAAATTAATCTTTTTTTATTGAAATTTCATCTACTTGGATAAAATTTAACTGTTTTGTTGAACATTCGTATTTTAGGATTGAAAATTCAACTATCTTCTTAAAAATTCGTCTTTTGGACTTGAAAATTGTACTGTTTCATTGAAAATTCGCTTCTTTTTTGTTGAAAATCAATTTTTCTAACTGCAAATTTAATATTTCCATTTTCTTTTTTTAAATTGATCGTTTTTGGGGTAAATTAAACTTTTTGGTTGAAAAATAATCTTTTCATTGAAAATTCATATTTTTGAGTTGAAAATTCAACTGCTTTCTAGAAAATTCGTCTTTTTGACTTAAGAATTCAACTGTTTTGTTGAAAATTCGCCTTTTTAGCTTGAAAATTCAACAACTTGGTTAAAATTTCTTTTCTCTCTTGACTAAAATTTTTTCCTGGTTGTAAATTCAACTCCCTTGTAGGAAATTCGTCTTTCTGGTTCGAAAATTCATCTTTTTGGTAGAAACGTTATCTTTTTTTGGTTGGAAATGCAACTGTGTGGTCAAAAATTAACCTGATTTTGTTGAGAATTCAACTATTATGTTGAAAATTCATCTTTCTTGGTCTAATTTAACTGGTTTTTATTTAAAATCAAAACCTTTTCTGGTTGAAATATCAAGTATGGCATTTTCCCTTGAGAATTCATCCTTTTGGATAAATTCTACTGTTCTTCATTCAAAATAAAAATCTTTTCTTGGTTGAAATATCCTCAGAAATATCAACTCATATTTTTCGTTGAGAATTAATCTTTTTTTCATTGAAAATTGAATTACTTGGTTGAAAGTTGAACGTCTTTGTTAAAAATTCATTTTTTTATTGATGACTCAGCATTTTAGTTGAAAATTAAACTATTTGATTGAAAACTAGGTTATTTTGTCAAAAATTCAACCATTTTGTTGAAAATTGAACTGTTCTTTTGTAGAATTTGAATTGTTTTAGCTTAGAAATTCGTTCCTTTTGCTTGAAATTTTGGTTGAAAATTCATTTTTCCTGGCTGAAAATTCATATTTTCGGGTTAAAAAGTTCAAATATTTTTTTAAAAATTCAATTATTTTGTTGAAAAGTCTTTTTTTTCTTCGAAAATTCAACTATATCGTTGAAAAAACGACTTTTTGGTTTGAACATTCTTCCCTATTTATTGGAAATTCAACTGCCTCCTAAAAGATTGTCTTTTTGGCTTGAAAAATCATTTATTTGATTGAAAATTCAACGGCTTTTGTTTGAAGTTTAATTTAGTTGTTGAAAAATTCAACCATTTGGCTGAAAATTTATATTTGTAGGTAGAAAACTCAACTTTTTGGTTAAAAATTCGTCTCTTTTGCATGAAATTTAATTATTCGGTTGTAATTGCAACTGTTTGGTCTGAAATTAACTTTTTTGTTTATTGAAAAATCATCTTTCTTGGTTGAAAATTTATATTGTCGGATTTAAAAGTTAACTGTTTTCTAAAAAATTCAACTTTTTAACTTGAAAACTAAACTCTTTCGTTGAAAATTCATCTCTTTTGAAATCTTTTTCGGTTGAAAATTCAACTATTTTGTTGAAAATGCAATGTTTTGACTTAAAATCTTAAGTGTGTTCATATTGAATTCAATATGGTTACCTATACCCTAATTTTATTAAAAAGAATTTATTTCCCTATTTTCGTGTAAAATCACCCTTTTTCCCTGTTTTCAAAGCATTTTGGGCTGTGAAGTTTGATAAAATATTATGTTTTCATGTTTTGTGTTTTACTTTAGGCGTTCATCAAATGAAATCGAAGAAAAAATTTTTACTCAAAAAGGGGGGAGGGGGTTGTTCGTACTTGTGACGTCGAACTGGGGTGTGTGTTGATCTGTGACGAAGAAGGGGAGGGGTGGAAAAAGTGTTCAAAATAACTTGACGTAGTTTTTGAACGGCCCCTCTTTACAATACTACAGATGTTTTTAGTTTTTCCTCTACTGGCCTAAGTTTTTATTGTTCTCAAATTAATATCGATTTGGTGAAGGTTTATAACGTTTTCGCCGAACCGTCGATGGGCCTCATCAGTAAAACATAATTATAATCAGAAGGCCTGAACAAATTATCGGAAATACATGGATAGCATGATATCATTTTTGCATTTCGAAATCGAGTATTTGAGATTTTTAAATTTAAATAAAATCAAAAACCTTTAAAATCACATAATAGATGAGGCTGTTAAAATTGTTGGCCCCTAGGTTGGCCCTCCTTACTATTTTTACTTTCTCCTCTAATTGCAGAAATATTTATAATTTTTTTTCCTGTTATTGAGGAACATTGTTAAACAAGATTCTTTATAGTTGCATCACAAAGTGCTTTTTTCTCACGAGCAGAGTCAGTAACCCTCGGGCGTTGCATTTGTTATTATAGCTGTAAGCAACAAAAGGATACAGGTGTTTTGAAAGTTCATAAAAAGTAATTATCTTCTTTTCAGTGACTCCGTTTTATTTGTCCTGTGTAAGCATTGCTTGCAAACGCATCTGTATGCAACGAGTGCAAGTTAGCGCGCTATTTGGTTGAACGGCGATCATACGGACATTAGCCTTCTTATCGGTCAAAACCCACTTGGCGTCCAAGACGTTTCGCCATTCGAAAGACCTCTTTATCAGTAGAGCACCTCCTTCCTTTTGCGATACATTTTTTTTTCTTTCACAAGGCAATACGACATTTCTTTTCTGCGCTATAAAAATAAGTCCATTGGCCACAGTCTGGACCAATTTTATAAACAATGTGACAGCAATTAACTTTATAAATAATTAGAATTACTTTACAAACGTTAAATGCTTCTGACTTTGAATTATTTGAGAAATAGGTACAGACTCCGAAGTACTCTATGGGACTAAAATGAGTATCAAAAAAGTATCTTCCTGAAGGAAAAAGTATCCCCAAAAATAAAAAAATAAAAAAGTATTCAAAAAGTAGACTTTCTAAATCAGTTGAAAATTATTTTTTTAGATCAAAATATAGCGTAAATAAATGCTTTAAACTGAAAAAAGAACGTATTCAAAATGGAAATTTCTTTCATACTTTTCTGTATGTAAATAAATATGTCGGAGACTACATCTAACAAAGGGATGATTAGAGTTGGGATTTTTTCTTGACTCTCATAAATTCCCTGCTAAAAGTACAATGGAAGACTCTCAATTTTCCAAAAGATTTAAATTTTTAATCAAAAATAGTTGAATTCAACAAAAAAGACGACTTTGCCAAAAAATTTAAATTTCGAATAAAAATAGTTGAATTCAACCAAAAAAGACGAAATTGAACGAAATAGTTGAATTTACAACCGAGAAAAATTTTTCAGCTGAGAAAAAAAAACAATTTCAACCTAGTTACTAGCTAAAAAGGCGAATTTTCCACAAAAAAGTTGAATTCACACCGCAAAAATATGAATTTTCAACAAAGAAGTTAATTTCCAACTAAATATTTTAATTTTCTACCAAAGTAGTTGTATTTTGAACCAAAATGACGAATTTTCAACAATACAGTTAAACTGTCAACCAAAAAGATGAATTTTTAACCAAAAAGGATGACTTTTTAACAAATCTGTTGAATTTTTCACAAAATTGTTAAACTTTCAACAAAATAATTGAACTCACAACCAAATAATCAAACTTCCAACTCAAAAAGATAAATTTTCAAACAAAGAAAAGAATTTTTAACACAACCAAGCAGTTCAATTTCTGAGCAAAGAAGATTTTAATTTAAAATCAAAAATAGTTGAATCCAAACAAAAAGCACGAATATTCAACCGAAATTTGAATTTTTCACCAAAAAAGATTATTAAAAGAAATTTCTACCAAAAGAGATGAAGTTTCAAACCCAGAAGACGAAATTTAACAAAAGAGTTGAATTTTCAACCAAGAAAGACTTTTCAGTCAAAAAAAAAACAATTGTAATAAAATTGTTTACCTTTCAAAGCAAAAAGACGAATTTTCTACAAAACAGTTGAAATTCAACCAAAAAGGCGAATCTTCAACCAAATAGCCAAGTTTTCAATAAAAAATAATGACTGTAACAGAATTGTTACACTTTCAAGAAAATAATTAAATTCTCAACCAAATAATAAGATTTCTAACTAATAAGAAGAATTTTCAAAAAAAAACAGTTGTATTTTCAACCAAGAAATATTTTTCAGCCAAGAAAGACAAACAATTTCAACTAAGCAAGAAAAACAAATTCAACCAAATTGTTGAAGTTTCAAGCCAAAAAGAACCTGAAAAGAGGAATTTTGAACCAAAAAGTTGAACTTTGAACCAAAAAGACGAATTTTCAACAAAAAGGATGACTTTTTAACAAAACTGTTAAATTTTCAATAAAATAATCAAATTCTCAACCAAATAATAAGATTTTCTAACCAAAAGAGATGAATTATTAAACCAAGAAGAAGAACTTTAATAAAAGAGTTGAATTTTCAACCAATAAAAATCTTTCAGTCAAGAAAGAAAAACAATCTCAACCAAAATAGTTGGAGATTCAACCCAAAAAGACAAATTTTCTACAAAGCAGTTGAATTTTCAACCCAAAAATATAAATTTTCAACGAAAAAAGATTAACTTTCAACTAAAAAGACGAGTTTCCAATCTCAATGGATGAATTTTCAACAAAATTGTTAAATTTCTGATAAAATGATTAAATTTTCAACCAAATAATAAGATTTGTTAACTAAAGGAGATAAATTTTTAAATCAAGAAGACGAACTTCAATAAAAGAGTTGAAGTTTCAACCAAGAAAAATTTATCAGTGAAAAAAGAAAAACAATTTCAACCACAATAGTTTGAGATTCAACCCAAAAAGACGAATTTTCTACAAAGCAGTTGAATTTTCAACCCAAAAATATGAATTTTTAACAAAAAAAGATTAACTTTCAACCAAAAATACGAGTTTTCAATCTCAAAGAATGAATTTTTAACAAAACTGTTAAATTTCTAATAAAAAAATTAAATTCTCAACCAAATAATAAGATTTTTCAACTAAGAGATGAATTTTTAAATCGAGAAGACGAACTTCAATAAAAGAGTTGAAGTTTCAACCAAGAAAAATTTGTCAGTGGAGAAAGAAAAACAATTTCAACCACAAACTTTAAACAAACAAAAAAAATTAATTGTAACTGTCGAAAATTCAAGAAAAAAATGGCGTCCCGCTTTCGAAAAAATCTACTTTTTTCAACATTTTTTCAAAATGGATTTTCAACTATTAAAAATTCAAGTATTAAAAATTAAAGAAAATAGAATTTTAAACAGTTAAATTTTGTATTAAAAACAAGTGTTAAACACGTCATATTTAAATAATTTTAAATGAGGATTGAATAAATAAACATTTTAATCCATAAAAACATGAAAAAGCCGATTTTTTCGATAACAGGTAGCCATCGGCAAATTAATAGTCATCTAATAAAATCCCATTAGGGAATTTCTGAGATTAAAAAAAAATCCCAAATCTGATAAAAAAAAATTAAGAAACCCATCGACTGTTCTATTTTTATTTATTTCTTTTTTTTAGATAGAGTAGTTTTCTTAGGTATGCTTTTCTTTCATTTTTTATTTTCTGTTTTTGAAAAAACTGAAATTTTTTAGTACGATAAATTTCTTATATTACTTTACTGACAAGAAGTAGAAAAAAAGTAACTCTACACTGAAAAAAGTAGAATAAAAGTAGCCTTGCATAAAAAATTAACAAAAAACTATGGAACTTCGCAGCCTGCAGATACGAAAACCGAATCAGCTGTTCGCCCTTTGAGTCGCCGTTTTTTCCCACTTCAGCGCTACCATGGAGAATTTGAGAACTAAATTTAATAAGAAGATGAATGCCAACCTCGCGAGTTTTAGAGTTCTCTGTCCCCTTTTTCCGCGGAAGTACAATTTTCTGTTAAGAAAAAAACGGATTTGGCATATCAAAGGAGATTTTCGCGTGAAGAAAGCTGTGGAAATAAATAATAAACGTGGAGTTCTTGACAGGTGTCGACGCGACGTATTTTTTTGCGTTTCCTTGCGATTCCGTTATTCGCAGAATTAATGCGCACTGACATTTTCCACGAATATTCGAATGCCAGGGGATATATTTATACTTTGCCTGAGAAAAATATTATTATATCGAGGGAGGGGGGCTTTTTGACCTTCCCTAACTAATCCAACGGTGACCACTGCTGAGTTTAATTTCTCAGAATTGGAAGATAAATTTTTTAATTTACTTTAAAAAAAAGATGATTCTTCCAATTGGAACCAATTTTGCACTATTTTTACGACGTTCTTAGTATTTTTCCTAATAAACATTGATGTCTAAAACTCTCAATCCACCTCTTGCGAGAATCCTTAATTTCATGTACTTTTTTCTTTTAGATATGAATTTAATATTAGAAACTATTTTTCTTGATAATTTTCAGGTTGACAGTTTTTGACAATTTTTGTAGAGAAAAGTCATGTTTGAAACAGATTTTATTCTCAACCATTCTAGATTATTTGGAGAGATAAAAAATAAATTAACATTTTGTGAAGTATTTTGCAAGGCATTTCTGATTAATTTGTTTCCTTGGATTACGTCAAATAAAAATTAATAAGACTTGAAGAAAATTGAATTTTAAACTGAGCATAAAATGTCAAACTATTTTTTAACTTATTTTATAATGAGAGAATAATGTAGTTTGAGCAATCATAATGTTTGTGGTAACCTTTTCCCTGATTACCGAGTTTATTACTTATGATTACTTGAATTATACTTATGGTATTATTAGCCATAGATTATCTATAAAATAAAGGTTGAGGTTTCTCGAGTAGGTCAGCAATTCAAACTTTTTTTTTCAATAAATGATAAAATAAATGAAGGTTAGATTAATCAAATAAAAAATATTATTATAATTATTAAGAATAATTATTTTGTGACTCTGAGTAGAATTTCTTTTCACTGATAATTCGAATCATTTTTTAGATATTTGTGCGATCAGAATGAAATAATAAAATAATAATAACAATTTTTTTCAAATTTTAACTTTAAAAACTGAACAATTTTATATTCGAGACCTTAAAAAATGAACCATTTTAAAATTGAGCATTCAAAACTGTATGATTTAAAATTTTCTAAATTGAAGATTCAAACTCGAAGCTTCTTAAATTTTAAAATTTTAATTTGGAAAGGTAAAAATTTGAAAGATAATCGAAATTACAATTTCTTGTAGCATTAAGTGACATTTAAGATGATTGACTAGATTTTTAAAAATTCATTAAATTTCCGACAAAGAAATTCAATTTTATTTTATCGTTCAAAATTACAGAATTTTAAATTCAAAATCTTGAAAATGGTATTATTCTAAAAACATTAAGAAATAATTTGAAATGGTGAAGTGCAAATATTCAAAACTGAATTGTCTTATTATTGTGAATTTTTTCATTTTGAACTATATCAAGTTGTCTAATTTATGAAGCTTTAAATTAAAATGATTGAATTTTAAACATTTTAAACACATAGTTACTTACTTTTCAGAACATTTGATTTCCATTAATAAAATTGTTCAGTGTCTAATGTTTCAATTTCAAACTGTCTGACTGTGCATGTTTTACTCTTAAATTATTGGATTTGGAAAATTCTTGTGTCAAAATTGTTAAATTTCAACAACATTTCATTTAAAATTGCTCAAGCATGTAAAACAGTGTATAGTTTCTCCGAAACTATATTATTAAAAATTAAGATATTTTTAAAAAATTCCAAATTAAAGACTACGAAGGTAAACAAGTTATTTTGCAATCAAATAGTTCAATTTTCCATCAAAACAGTTGAATTTTCAGCCTAAAAAGACGAATTTTCAACAAAACAGTTGAACTTTCAACCAAGTAGTTGAATTTTCGACCAAAAAGATAAATTATCAACAAAATAGTCGAATCATCAATCGAAACAGATTAATTTTCAAACAAACAGTTAAATTTTCAACCAAAAAGTATGTTTAGGAGAAATTTCTACCAGAAGAGATGAAGTTTCAAACCAGAAAGATGAAGTTTGAACAAAAGCGTTAAATTTTCAAACAAGAAAGATTTTTTCAGTCAACAAAGAAAAACAATTTCAAGCAAATTGTTGAAGTTACAACCGAACAGTTGATTTTTCAACTAAAATGATGAATCTTCGACCAAAAAAAAGTTTTTTACAGCGTAGTTCAACTTTAAACCAAGTATTCGATTTTTCGAAAAAAAAAATGCTCAACGAAAAATATAACAGTCGATATTTCAACTAAAACAGATTTTAATTTAGAATTCAAAAATTTGAATTCGACCAAAAAAAAAAATTTTCAACAAAATAGTTGAATCCTCACCCAAAACAGATTATTTTTTAATCAAACAGCTGAATTCTTCAACTAAAAAGATGATTATAAGAAATGTCTACCAAAAGAGATGACGTTTAAAACCAAAAAGACGAAATTTAACAAGAGTGTGGAATTTTCAACAAAAAAAAGATTTTTCAGCTAAGAAAGAAAAGCCATTTCATCCAAACTGTTGAAGTTTTAAAACAACAAGAAGAATTTCTACAGAACAGTTGAATTTGCAACCCGATAATATGAATTTTCAACAATGAAGTTAATTTCCAACCAAATTGTTCAATTTTCTACCAAGATAGTTGAAT
>JAUMHM010000072.1:25380361-25392794 GCA_032362435.1 Melikaiella ostensackeni
TTCACAATCTAAATTTGATAGTTTACGAAAAGAATATCTAGAAAAGAATCTACTAATCTCCACCTGAAAGTCCTTTAAAGCCTTTGAAAGCCTTGAAATTTAACACTTTGGTCTCCAAGTATTGCCTGCGGCAGCCATGCAAGTTGCCAGAGCAATTTCCACCAAATGTGTCATTCGATGAGGAGGAGATGCAACTTGGTGAAACTTCTTCAATGCCTCTATAAATTTATTGATAGCAAGCTCTGTATGCTCCAATTCCATCAAATTGAGACCCTCTGTGTATAATATTTCTGTCTCTTGTAATTCTGCCATCCGATGGTCGAGGTTTATTTTTTTCTGACATGCAAGACATTTAAAAAGTTTCTTCTCTTCACGTGGTTGTGCAAACAGTCTGCTACACCCTTCTGTCGGACACCTACAGATGACAACCAATAATGTAACTGAATTTCGCAGTTTTCATTAACGAAAATATAAATTAATTTTTTTAAATTACTGAAAGTAATTTTTCAGCAATAAAATGAAGTAATACATTATTTAAGACGACAATCACGCTATTACAGCTACGTTTTATCCACCCACGAACTATAATGTACAATTATTTATATTTTTTAATTCTAATTTTGCCCTAAACGCTCTCTTTTGGATTTTATTTCACAAATTGTATTTGATGTCGGGCAACAGAAACCAAAGTTTCATCTCAATATCCCTACCGAATGACTGCTATTTAACAAAATTTATTAAATTTAAAAAAATTTTTGAATTAAAGAAAGCTAGTTTTCCTTTAAACACTCGGTTTTCGGATTTTACTTCACAAATTACTTGTATTTGATGTCGGAAGGCCGCAATAAAAGTTTCATCCAAAATGCCGAAAGTGACCGAAAGAGCCCCTGACGCTTGGGTAATCCCGTTGCGTCCCCTTGTAAGCCTATGCGTGACCCCAAAGCCCTCTCCATACGGAGAGGACCGCACCCACGCCTTCGGCCGATGTGTCTGACTCACTGATGCAGTTACCGCTCGTAAGTACTCGACGCTTCCCAGCGATATGGCGGGGCCTGATGAGAATAAAAGAAACAAAAAAATTATTTTCAGGAATTGTTCTGTTCTTAATCAGTGTGGCTCGTTTGACTAAAATATTTCCAATTCCCACCAAAACAAAAAATCGTAATGTCGACACTGCGGACATGCGCAGTGAGTCGGTGATTCGCCATTCTACAACAGCTGTTAGCAAAGCTACGACACGATGAATCGCTTCTTTAAAATTCATTTATTATATATTTATTTATATAAATTAATATATTATTTACTTATTTATATTATTTCAGTCATTTATCAGAATATTGAACAACAGTGAGTAGAATTCCTGACAATATGTACAGTGAAATATTTTGGTTCAAGTGTGAAGTGAATTTAGCCTTCATGAGACACAAAGAAAAGTGGTCCTTCAAGTTGAAACAAAGTTATGTTTTCCTGAGTACAATTATTGCCTCGCGAGGGCCAGCTCAAAATTTCCACACGGATTAGTTGATAAATAAGAAAAATAGCCATTTAAATTCAGAATAAAATCAATTTTATTGGTTTAATACGTAGCATCGATATTTTCGGGTGATAAAAGTGTACTCTTGTTAGGGTCTGGTTGGAAGTTCTAGCTAGAACTTGGCTAAAACAGCGTTACAGAACTAGTCCGGCCTTCTCCATTTTTCCACACGGATTTTAATAGATATGCATTTTAGTACATTCGAGAAAAAAATCTCGGTCGCTGAATCATATTCCCCAGTCAAGTAGACACCATGTCCATAATAATTGGAAAATATAAATAAAGTTGAATTTATCGCCTTATTGTATTCAATTTGAAAATTTCTTTTAAATCATTATGCACACATAAGTTATTGAAGAAAATTCACAATATTGCCCCCTCCGAAAAATGTTCTGGATCCGCCCTTGTCGTCCTCGTTGCCGCTTCTCTACTTTTCTGCAGTTTTTCTCTTTCTTCCCAGCTGCAACTCGAGTTTATTTTTTCCTCATTCCGAGAATTGCGAATGCGCGCTCTTTCCGGCATTTTTAATTCGAGTCCGGCCTGACTTCCCAGGTAGTAGGTGTATTTTGGAAAACGAAAGTCAGAAGATCGTCGACACGACACGGCCAGCAGTTCATCGAGCCCGAAAAGCTCGGATGAAAAATATCCGGCTCGTTGACCGCTCGCCTCGCCGAGCGCCGAGCACCACGAGAATTCATTGCCAACCACGTTAACGCGGCTTTATTTATTTTGTCACGCAATAAACAGCCTCGGGTTCGTTATACGCGCACTTAAGGCCAACTCGACATCTACGAGTGACACGTGTGCAATTTTCCCTCATTTCGAGGAAATTTTCCGCAATCTTGAGATGCACATTTGCTCCATTTCTCTACGATTTTTATCAAACTAGAATACTAACACGCACGCGATTATTTTCTTTTTTTACGCAAATGTTAAATTAAAATATAAAATTGATGTCAATACAAAAATAATATAATAACAATAATAATAATAAGGGTATAATATTTTTGTACAATATATAGACAATCTCATCGTTGCATTTTTTTCAAACATACCAATTTCCGACAAAAAACACCAAAAGATTTCAGAATATTTCAAAGATTTCACAAAGGTTTTTAATAATTCAAAAATTTCCCAAAGACTTCAAAGATTCCAAAAAATGTCAAAAGATTTCAAATATTTCAAAATATGAAGATTTAAAAGATATTGAAGATGTCAGAAAGATTTCAAACATTTCGAAAGAGTTAACAAATTTTTTTAATATTTCACAAAGATTTCAATGATTTCATAAACATTTAAAAAATTTCACAAAGGTTTCAAAAATTTCAAAGATTTCAAAGATTCCAAAAGGATAAAATGATTTCAAAATATAAAGATCTTAAAGATATCGCTATGATTTTAAAAATTTCAGTAAATTTCAAAAGTGTTATCAAAATTTTTAAATATCTCGCAAAGATTACAATTATTCCAAAAGATTTGAAAAATTCCAAAATACATATTTCAGAAGACTGCATAGTTTTCGCAGATTTTGAAGACTTCAGAAACATTTCAGAGATTTCAAAACAGTTAACAAAGTTTTTAAATATTTCACAGAGATTTCAAAGATTCCCCAAAGATTTTAAAGCTTTCAGAAAGATTTCAAAGACTTCAAGACAGTTAACAAACTTTTTAAATATTTCACAAAGACTTAAATGATTTCATAAAGATTTCAAAAGTTCAACAAAGATCTCAAAATATTTCAGAAGATTTCAAAAATGTCGCAAGGATTTCAAAGATTCCAAAATATTTCAAAGATTTCAAAAGAGTTAGCAAAAGTTTTTAATATTTCACAAAGATTTCAATGATTTCATAAAGATTTACAAATTTGTTTATTTCTTCAAATTGTTTAGTTTTAAATATTTGATTTATAATTGCTCATTTTAAATGTACAGTCAAATGTTGCTAAATATTTTTTTTAAATTGTTATTTTTTTAATTAAAAAATTTTTAATTGGATGGGTTAAAAGTTTAATCTTTTAGACTGAAATAATATTTTAATAGAATTTGAAATTAAAAATAATTCATAAAGTTTCAATCAGGCGTTTACATTTGTTTAACTACTAAGGCTTTCGAATTGAAACCGTTCAATTTTTATCATCAAAACCGGTAAATTGTTTAATTTTGAACAGATTCAGAATCGTCTTGTAAAATCATCAACTGACTTATATTTACAGATGATCAACTTAAAAACGTTTCTTATAACAAAATTTCAATTTCAAGCGCTTTTAATTTTTAATCGTTCAAGTCTTCAAAACTGCATTTTTCAATTCTTTAAATTGAAAATGTAGGCTTAAAAATGAAGACCTACAATGGAAAATTTCTCAAGTGAAAGATTTTAGAATCACGCATTGTAAACTGAATGATTTCATAATTTAAAAAGTTAACAATTGAACATAACATTTAAAAAAAATTGAAATCGACCTTATTTAAAATTGTGATTGGATAGATTTTTCTTCTAAAAATTTGTAGAATTCCCGGTCAAAAAATAAATTCACTGTCATTTCCTGGTTTTTCCCGATCTCAAAAAATTCATGGTTATTTTCCGCTTTTCCCGATTCCCCTTGCAGCGGCCAACTTGCACTAACATAACCTAAAGTTGTCCAAAATTTTCATTTTTTTCTAACAATTATAACTCTTGATCTAATTGAAATATTTAGGTTTTCTTTCCTGACACTGGCGACGTTAATTGTTCTCTTTCGAAGTCCGCCAGAAAATTAACAAAACGTTGATTTCATGCAGACCAAATCATTTTTGTGGCCACGAGAATTTTTTTCGAAAAAATGAATTTTTTAATTCTTCTCGCGAACGATGCTAGATATAACAAAAGAGGCAGAGGTATTTTTTTAGAATTTTCAAAAATGCGCAAACTTTTTTCTTAGCATTTTGTCGAATCTGTCGTTTGTAAGAAAAAAGCGATTACTCAATTTTTCGAAAAAAAATTATCTTGAGCAGACAAACAGTTTAGCACGCTTGGAACTTACAATATTCTTTTGTCAATCGAGTAAGAATTCAGCAAAAAAATTTGAGCAAAAAAAAGTTGGGGTTTTTGAGAAAATCAACTTTTATTATTTTCAGAAAAACTGCGGCTTTTTTGTTAATTTTCAACATTTTTTAAATTTTTCAACAGATTTCGAAAGAAGAGAATTAATCCTATCAGAGTCAGGGAAGAAGACCCAAATATTTCAATGAAGTCAAAAGTTAAGAAGGTTTTTAAAAAATATTGTCCTTTCTCTAAAACAACCCTGAAAATTCAAATACTCATAACTTCACAAAAACGATTTTTTTCTCAAAAAGGTGACATATGTGTCGTCTAATTTCCTTTAAAAAACAATATATTTGAAAGGCGAAGGTTTCTGTGACTTCAAATTGCACTGTCTTTATGATTTTAAAGGGAGTCGGTCTGAAGTCAGATGATTTTTTTTAATAATCGACTCCTGATGAAAAAGGCTAAGATACTCTATTATTGTCCAAATATTGTAAATATTTTTTTTAATCTAATTATTTCTTATTAAAAACAGCAAAATTAGATGAAAAATACTAACATAACATAAAAAAATTGTTTGAAATAGTCGATTTGAGATAAACAATGTTAACATAACCTAAAAATGTTTTAAAAAAATATTAATCTTCTTTGAAATTCAATAATTTTTTATTGAAAGTACCAATTTCCGATATAAAACGCCAACAAAACAAGAAATTGTACTAAAAATTTGAATTTTGAGGTTAAAACTTGAGTCCAATAGCCTTAATGATTCTGAACGATAATCTGAAGAATAATGATAATTTGAAAAATCTTAAGATGTACAAAAATAAAAATACCAATTTGCGACGAAAAACTCTAACATAATATAACAAAAAAATTTCCAAATTGTAAATCTTCTTCGAAATTTAGTGATTTTTGTTTTAAATAACCGATTTCCGATGGAAAACGTTAACATAACCTTAAATTGTTAAAAAATTGTCAATCTTTTTTTAAATCTATATCGATATTTCCGGCGAAAACCGCTGGCTTGACCTGCAAATTGTAAAAAATTTAAATCTATTTTGAAGTTAAATGATTTTTTACTAACAATAGCGAATTCTGGTGTAAAACGCCAACATACCCTAAAATTGTTAAAAAATGGGGTTTATTCTGTGAAATCTAATTTTTTAAAAATCAGAAATACCATTTTCCGACTAAAAACACAAACATAATCCAAAATTGTTAAAAGATTCTAAATCTTGTTCAAATTATAATAATTCTTATTCGAAAATACCAATTTTCGATGTAAAACGCCAACGTAACCTAAAATTGTTCAAAATTTATGAATCTTCTTTGAAATCTAACGAGTTTTGTTTGCAATAACCGATTTCCTGTGAAAAACGTTAATATAACCTTAGACTGTTCAAAAATTGCAATTCTTGTTAGAACTATAATGATTTTTGTTTTAAAATACCAATTTTTGGTGTAAAAAGTCAACGTAACCTAAAATTGTTCAAAACTTATGAAGCTTTTAAATTTAATGATTTTTGTTTAAAAATTTCATTTTCCGGTAAAAACGCTAACAGAACTGAAAAACGTAGATTGCTAAAATAAATTTTATCTTTGAAAACTAATAATTTTGTATTAAGAACACCCCAGGGGTTAATAACTCCTGCAATCTGGTGTACACTCTCTCTGCAATATTATGCAATCTTATGCTATCTTTTGTATCCCCATGCAATTCTTTACAATCCCTTGTAATCCCATGCAATCTCGATACAATCCCATACAGTCCATTAAAATTCCTCCTAATCCCATGCAATCTCAAAGCATTATCTCATGCAATCCTCTAAATTCCTTTGTAATCTTACGCAATTTTGATGCAATACCGTGCAATGCTTTAAAATGCCTTGTAATTCCAAGCAATCTCGATCCAATCTCTATAGAATCTCGAGAGCCCTCTATAAACTTCGTGCAGTCCTATGCACTACTTACAATATTATGTGAATCCCGTGGAATCTCATGCAATCCCATGCAATCTTGATGCAATCTCTATAAAATCTCGGGGGATCTTTCTAAAATTTCGTGCAGTCCTATGCTCTGCTTGCAATCTTATGTGAATCCCGTGGGTCTCATGCATAATCTCATGCAATCTCGATGTACTCTCTACAAAATTTGGAAGGACTTATATAAAATTTCGTGAAGTCCTATGCACTGCTTGCAATCTTATGTGAAACCCGTGGAATCTCATGCATAATCTCATGCAATCCTGTGCCATTCATTAAAATGCCTTGTAATCCCGTGCAATCTCGATGCAATCCTTTAAAATGCCTTGTAATCCGATGCAATCTCTATTAAATCTCGAACGATCTCTATAAAATTTCGTCCAATACCGTGCACTGCTTGCAATCTTAAAAAATCCCGTGGAATCTCATGCGATGTTCTGCAATTCTTTGTAATCTCATATAATCCTTTACAATCCCTTGTAGTCCCGTGCAATCGTTTACAATCCCCTGTAGTCCCATGCAATCTCGATGCAATCCCATGCAATCCTTTTGAACCCCTTGTAATCTCATGCAATCTTGATGCAATTCCATACAATTCTTTAAAATCTCATGCAATCTTTTCAAATCCCATGCAATCTCTTACAATCCTTTGAAATCTCACGCAATCCTTTACAATTCCATGCAATCATTTTAAATCAAATAAACTATTTTGCAATCTCATGCAATCTTGCAATCTAGTCTACACTAAAACCCGAGTGATTAACCCCTCGAGAACACCCATTTTCAGTGTAAAACGCTGACATAACTTAAAATTGTTGTCAGTTAGGAATCTTGATGATGATTTTTGTTTAAAAACGCTAATTTCCGGTCAAAAAGCTAATTACAACCTGACATTTTTTAGAAATTTCAAGTTTTTTTTGAAACATTATAATATTTTAAATAATTTATTTAAGATTTTGAAAGTTCGAATTTAACTGCACCAGAGTATTAAAAAGCACAAATTTAAATCTTTCTGAATTCGCGTAATGTTTTCTATGATTTATCTCATTAAAAGGCATTATTTGTAGATTTAATTTTCAAACTTAAGATATAAAACAACTTGAAGTAATGAAATGCCAATCAGGTTTTCAACAACAATGATTGCGAGATTTTCGAAACATCGTTACACCACTTTTTTCAGATAGGATTTTTCCGAATGATTAATTTCTACTCCCGGAATGCGAATTTCACACTACAATTTTTATTTCTCATCGGTTTTTTAAGTTATCATCCCTTTTTATTTTTTTCTACTTTGAATAAATTATCGCGCATTTTCATTTAGTAATTTACTTGAATCAGAATGGGCAACTCAATATAAATTAATGAGATTTAAAAACTCAGATAAAATCTCTTAAAAGTTCGCTAGGTTTAATTAGCTTGTTGGAGGTAAGATATTGAAAATGTGGAATCAGTAAAAAAAGGCTAATGCTTCCACATTACTGTAAAATTTCTCAAGCGAAGGTCAACGTCTTTGCATGCATGAATCTTTCTGTCTCTCTCTTTGCTCACCTGCTTCTCTCTGGTCTTTTTGCTCGACCGTGACTAACGCTCTGCCAGTGACTCCGAATCGTACTGCAACTGCGATATGCGTCAAATCCATAAATAAATCTTGAAAATGAGGGGAAGGAACGTGAATCACTTTAGGAAAAGCGATAATTAATTTCGTGAAAGATATTTCATAGTTTTATATTTTTTCTAAATCCGGTAATTATGGCTCTCTTTATAACCATCCCATTCCATCCACTTCCACTTTGACGTGGAGAGAAATAGGAAATTTATTTCTGGGTTCGTTAGTCCTTTCGAATCAATTTCAAAGAGGAGTCAACCGTTTTCAGAAAAGTATTCGAAAACACTCCCTCAATTTTCTTAACTAGTAGCGCCAGTATACGTCAGAAATATCAGGATCTGCAAGTGGTGATTCGATTTTCATGAAAACTAAGTAAAATTACGGGAATCATTTGATAAGTTTGGTAAAAAAGCAAGCAAAAAATTTTTGTTGTTGAAAAGTTTGCCTTTCTTTTTCAACATAGTCTACTTCCAGGGTTATACACTTAGTCCAGCGAGATTAAAATTTTGTCATCCCTTCAGAAAAGTAAGATTTCTCGAGGTCTTCAAAATACGCATTTACGGCATCGATCACTTCTTCACTGGACGAGAACCTCTTCCCACCGAGCCGGATCTTCAAGTTGGGGAATAGAGAGAAGTCGCACGGAGCCAAGTCTGGAGAATACAGTGGATCAGAAATCAATTCGAAGCCCAGTTTGTGTATTTTTACCATTGCAATTGCGGAGGTGTGAGCTGGTGCGTTGTCGTGATAAAACATCACTTTATTGTGCGTCAATCGTGGCTTTTTTTTGTAGCTCGGCTTTTAAACGGTCAAATAATGATGCATAGTACCAATGAGGATAATTCCTTGGGAATTCCAAAATACTGTGTCCATCACTTTCGCAGCTGACAAAACAGTCTCTGCCTCCTTTGGCGCACTTTCATCAGGCAGCACCCACTGCTTTGACTGCTGCTTTGTCTCGGGTGTATAGTGGTGGATCCAGGTTTCATCCGTAGTCACGAACTGATGCAAAAAGTCCCACGGATTCCGATTTAACTTCGTCAAACACTGCGCTGAAAGATCTTTCCGTTTGCGTTTTTGATCAGGAGTCAGCAATCGTGGCACCCATCTTGCACACACCTTCTTAATCTCCAGTTTTTCATGCAAGATGTTATAGACTCGTTCAGTGGAGAAGTCTACAGCCTTAGAAATATCACACAACTTGATATGGCGATCTTCCATAACCATATGATGAATTTTTTCCACCCTATCCGATGCGGTGACCTCAATTGGGCGTCCGGAGCGCGCTTCATGTTTAGTTGTGGTTCGGCCACGTTTGAATTCGTTTATCCAAAAATGAACGGTTTTCAAGAAAGGAGCAGACTCCCCGTGAACTTTGTCTAGCTCGGCTTTGATCTACGCGGCCGTCCAATTTTTTAAATAAAATTGTTTTATCACTGAACGGAACTCTTCTTTCTCAATTTTTTCGAAAATTACTCACACGCTCACTTCAAACGTATGCCAAACGCAAACTAAGCGTCGGTTTTGGCTAAAGCTTGATAGAGGTTAGTTCGAAGAGTCCTATTTCTTGGCTGTATACTCCACAGTTTATTTCGGCGCCATACAGCGGAAATTTACCTTACTTATCAAACGACACATTTGGTGCATAAAGGATTTTCGAAAATTTTAAAAATTACGGGAGTTACGCCGGGCTGAATATTGGCATACACAAAAGTATACTGCTTAATATCACGTTTGTGCATAGACATGAATTTTCTTTTGTTGAAGCTGTTTTGGCTTTAACGAATACATTTTCATCACGCGTCTCGCGCTTCGCATTCGATTAAAGTATGTCCAAAACGCGAAATTTTTTTTTTATATAATATATATAATAAATTTAAATTGATTATTTCAAATAGCTTTTTTTCACGATTAAAATGAAAACTACCAGACTCATGGAAATATGGTCAATAATAAGTTTCAAGATCTTTTCTCGCTGAATAACTTTAACATTAAACATTCTGTTGTATTTTGTGTCCTTTTTCCAAAAAATTATTTTTACATTTTTATTGTTATTTTTCAGACTTGAAACAAAAACTGTGCGTCAGATAAAAAATATTTCGAAGCAAATTGGTATATCTTTTTAATGAACAATTTTGATTCTGAACATTTTTTTCGTATCTCGTATAGTTTTGCTGGAGAGTGGAATTTTTTGTTTTTAATGTTATTCTTCAGAATTAGAACAAAAACTATGCGTCTCATGAAAAAATAATTATAGCAAATTTTTAGATTTTTCTAAGGTAAAATTTTAATTTTCAGCCCACAAACATGATTTTTCAACTAAAATAATGATTCATCAAAAAAATCATGAATGTTTAATAAAAGATTTCAACTTTAAACCAAGTAGTAGGATTTTCAAACAAAATATATTTAATTTTAAATAAAAAATAATTGAATTTAACCAAAAAGACGAATTTAAAAAAAAAATAGTTGAATCCTCAAACAAATTAGATTGATTTTTAACTAAACAGTTGAATTTTTAACTAAGAAAGATCATTAGAAGAATTTCTACCAAAAGAGATGAAGTTTCATACCAAAAAGACGAAATTTAACAAAATAGTTGAATTTTCAACAAAGAAAGACGAATTTACAACAAAACGGTTGAACTTTCAACTAAAAAGACGAATTTTCAACCAAAAAGAATGACTTTTTACAAAATTGTTAAATTTTCAACAAAATGAATAAATTCTGAACCAAATAATAATATTTTAATTTTAAATAAAAAATAGTTGATTTCGACCCAAAAGAGACAAATTTTCAACAAAAGAATCAAATCCTCAACCAAGCGTATTAATTTTCAACCAAACAGTTGAATTCTTAACCAAAAAAAAAGATAACTAGAAAAAATTTCTACCAAAAAAAAAAAAGTTTCAAAACAAAAAGACGAATTTTCTACAAGGCAGTTGAATTCCTAACCCAAAAATATGAATTTTCAACAAAAAATGGGGACTTTTTAACAAGATTGTCAAACTTTCAACAAAATAATTAAATTGTCAACCAAAGAATAAGATTTTGAACCAAAAGAGATTAATTCTCTAACCAAAAGGACGAAATTCAACTAAAATGATGAATCTTTGAGCAAAAAAATGAATTGTTAACTGTTGAAAATTCCAGAAAAAAATGGCGACCCGTTTTCGAAAAATGGACTTTTTTCAACGTTTTTATTTTATGGATTAAAATTTTGATTTATTAAGTTCTCGTATAAAATTTTGTAAATTTAGCATTTTTAACACTTGTTCTTAAATTGAAATTCGCCTTTTTCTTGAATTTTCAACTGTCGAAAAATATAGTGTTAATATAAATGGAAAGTTAAATTTTAAAGATTTGAATTTTCTTTTATTTTTAACAGATTATTTCCAAAAAGGGTCGCCATTTTTTCTTGAATTTTGAGAAGTGAACATTTAATTTTTTTGGTTGAAGATTCATCATTTTAGTTGAATTTCGTCTTTTTTTTGAAAATTTATCCTTTTTGGTTGAAAACCTTGTTATCTGGTTGAGAATTTAATTATTTGTTAAAAATTTATCAATTTTGTTAAAAAGTCATTCTCTTTGGTTGAAAATTCGACTTTTACTTAAAAATCTTATTCTTTGGTTGAATATTTAATTATTTTCTTAAAAATTTACCAATTTTCTTAAAATGTCAGTCTTTTTGATAGAAAATTTGTCTTTTTGGTTGAAAGTTAAACTGTTTGGTTGGGAATTCAAATAATTTGTAACAACAATTGAACTATTTGCTTGAAAATTAACTTTTTGTTGAAAATTCATACTTTCGTTTTGAAAATTCAACTACTTTGTAGAAAATTCGTCTTTTTGGTTTGCAACTTCATTAATTTGGTTGAAATTGTTTTCCTTTCTTGACTGATAAATCTTTCTGTGTTGGAAATTCAACTCTTTTGTTAAATTTATTCTTTTTTGTTTGAAACTTCACTTCTTTTGGTGAAAATTTCTTCTAATCGTCTTTCTTGTTTAAAAATTCAATTATATGGTTGAAATATAATCTGCTTTGCTTGAGGATTAAACTATTTTTATCAAAATTTGTCTTTTTTGGTTCAATTAAACTATTTTTGATCTAAAATTAGAATCTTATTTAGTCGAAAATTCAACTACTTGATTGAAAGTTAAACTGTTTTGTTGAAAATTGGTCTTTCTAGGTTGAAAATTCAACTATTTTGACCGAGGTAGATTCTTTCTCATTTCTCCAAAAATAATTTTGACCAGTAATCGACACACTAACATCAAAATATTAAT
>JAUMHM010000072.1:25399707-25410666 GCA_032362435.1 Melikaiella ostensackeni
CCCCCCCCCCCCCCCCCCCCCCCCCCCCCCCAAAAGCATGAAAATGCCAAACAAAACTTTTCCGAAACACCGGGAATTAACGGGGACTACTAATTCGAACTGGAAATTACATTTAAAGTTTTCGAAAATGTGATATTTTTTATTAATCGTGATAACAAGACGAATAAATGTGAATGTTTACTTTTCAAAGTTTTCATGAATATGATAGAAAAAAGTATTCGAGAACTATAATATGTCAAAAATTGTATAATAATGAAGAACAATGTCTAAGTTCTGAACAAATTATATTTCCTAAGAGATATAATACACTGATCTTGTGGAACAGACTTTGCAGTGATTCGGCCATTTTCCATTTTAAATTTGTAGTTTATGACAGGTGCGTGACAAGACATTTTGCGTACTTTTTTATTTATAATTTATAGACGAAGTCGTCTAAAATTTTATTAAATTATGCTGTAATATAAGTACTT
Organism: Melikaiella ostensackeni; assembly: GCA_032362435.1. Taxonomy (NCBI): domain Eukaryota; kingdom Metazoa; phylum Arthropoda; class Insecta; order Hymenoptera; family Cynipidae; genus Melikaiella; species Melikaiella ostensackeni. The sequence goes on from JAUMHM010000072.1 coordinate 25,400,178, forward strand.
TACTGAGATATATTTAGAAAACATTCAATATTTAAAGGGAAAGTAGAAAATGACTTGGACTTAAAGTGGTCAACTTTCTGTCAATCATCGTTAATCATAATTTTTGATAATGATCAAACTTTTTGAATTTTGGTCTGATAGAAACATTTCATTGGGATAATTTCGAAATATATTTAATATCTACTAAAAATGTCGATTGGAATTTCGTAATCTGAGAGAAAAATAGTTTTTGTTATTTTTTTCAATTTTCAAATTTTGGAATTCTGGTTGAAATAATATGGTTAACGAATTTGACCTTCATTTTGGGACTCTAAAAAAGTGTTTCAAAGGCTGATTCGATTTGTCAAACTTTTAAATGTTAACGTGGCTACATTATTCAGGTAACCAAACAGACATACATACAGAAACAGACATACATACAGAGTTACAGGCAGACAGACACTCACAAAATTTTATGATTTTCGGACTCTGTGAGTGACAAAACGTAAAGATCCGTTAAACGACGATTCCATTGAACCCTCATGAATGAGAATGTAAACATCTATAACATGAAAAATGAAAAATTTAGAAACAATGAAATAAAACAGCTTATTTCTCAGAACCGATCTCAAAAAGAACCTCGACTCATTAATTTCTAAAACCTAAATGCCAAAGAGCTTATAAAATTCGCATCAGCGGCGCAACAAAACGAGAAAAATTAATAGACCAATTTATACACACTCAGTCCCTGAGACCTGGAGACGGGATGACGGGGTTTTACGAGTGCATCCGCGGGTTAACTACAGAGTTATGTTTTTCTCGTTTTGCCCGCAGTTTATAGTACACCTACCACATCTGCGCTGTGGACCAAGGAGTGGGGGGATGGGACCGAGTGGCGAGAGTAGAGGGGAGAATCGGGCCTGCAGGCCCACCGGTTCGGCTCAGCTAAGCGCGGTTCGGCTTGATTCGGATTGAATCGGATCGCGACGACTATAACTATATCTACATCCATCGGACTGCCTGGGACTCATGAGAGATCGCCGCCCCCCGCCAAGGACTTCCAATGGCCAATATTTTTTGCCCCATTGTTCCTCCTGCGACCCATATCCTAACCTAAAACGATTCCTTTACTTCCATTTGAACTGGACCGTATCTGTGGAAAAGAGGCCTGCTCAAAAAGGTCTCAATTTTACGGCTGCGCTTTTCTGCATGATTTAAATTTAAAAGGACACTGTCGATAATCGCTCGGAACGACGGAGACGAATTCAATTTTTATGTCTGTCTCGACTTTTATTACTTCTTTGGGATGATAGTTTTTTTAAAATACTTTTGGGTCTGAAATCGGTGAGGAGTTTCGATGTTTTTTATATTGTTTACAAAATGGAGGGAAAATAATTTTTAATTTTGATTAATTTTCGATTGGAGATTTGGCCACGTATTTAGAAGAGAATTTGAGAGTGGGTTGGAGACATGAATGCAGAGGAACCACCTCGCTGGGTGCTTCGTCATTCTGTACCAGTGTCGCCTGAACCCGAAATGAAAGCCGAGGTAAAATGGCCCTTGAGTGCTCAAATAACGAGCGACGCGTTTCGAATGGTCGATTTATTAACGACACCACTGCACCAGTGATACAATCATTTTTCGTGACACGTGCATTTTCTCCGTGAGTCGACGATACTTTGAAATTACTAAGATTACACCCATCTATTTTCCCAGAAATCAGCATTCTACTCCCACCTTTTTGGCAACATGGCCAATTCTCCATCACTTAATTTCGCTCTCTGCTTTCCGGAAGTACCGCAAAATATTCGAAATTCACGTACGATTTTCTTGGATATTTCATTAACGGACTATTATATTGTTATGAAATAATTGATTAGAGGTTTATTTATTATTATTATACCATTAAGCCAAATCCCTTTCGAGGTAAGGGTAAGCAAGGAATATGTAGAAGGCATAGGTTTTAGATCAATCATTTAAACGACATACTCTTTCCACAACACCCATCCGACACGGGTTCGAGGAAAAGAGTTTCACAGAGCCTTCATACATCACGATTCACACATAAGCACTCGAACTGACTGATAAACCCATAGGAAGATCCATACTCTTTACCCCAACCACATCCACTAAGTAAAACTCTTCACGAGGGCCCATGAGTTACTAAAATCTTTCGTTGTAGGCGACCTCTTCTTATAAACGATTGTCCTCCACGCATCCCTATCCGTGCATACGTCTTTTGCTTCCTTTACATCCATACATCTTTTCATGCAAGCTCTTGTGTTTCTATGACATTTTATATCTCTTCATTTTAGAGTTTCGTTCTCACACTCTAACCATTCTTTCTTCGGTCTACCTCTGGGTATGGTACCATCCACTTTACCTAAATACACTTGCTTCGTTATAAACGTCCTCCATTCATTCTCTCAACATGACCAAACAATCCCAGCCAATTTTTTTCACTATTGTCAATCAATGTTTCTTCTACCAAATTAATTCAGAACCCATTCATTAATGACTTTGTCCATTAGCCTTTTAACGCATATATTCCGCAGGATTTTATGCCAGCCCCGTTCACTTTACTCCTATCTTTGTCTTGATACGTCCAGGTTTCGCTATCATACAGCACAGTGGGTGCAAGCACATAATTATATACTGCAATTTTAGCTTCATTCATTACATTGTGACTTCTAGTAATAGATTGTACACTGCCGATAATCTTTCTACCCTCGTTTATACGTGTAGATATCTCTGCATCTGTCTTTCCATCAGCAGTAAATAAACTTCCACTATACACGAAAGTATCAACTTTTTATATCCTCTCTTTGTTTAAGGCAATGTTGCATACTGTTTTCTTACCCCTTCTCTCAAACACAATAATTTTTGTTTCATTGACTTTAATCTTCAGACCCATACTCTTCATGCTGATGTCCAATCTGCCCATCATTCTGTGCAAATCATTAACTGATTTTGCCGTAACAATCTTATCATCTGCAAACGCTAATCCATGCACTTTCACTGTCCCGAGATCAACACCTTCTTCGTCTGAGAGATTCATTCTTAGATATTTGTCCATGTATATATTGAACATCCAAGAGGACATAACGCAGCCTTGCCTAACGTCTTATTTAATATCAAACCAATCGCTTTCTTGTCCATTTACTCTTACACTCACCTTACTACCATCATTTATTGCTTTTATTGCTTTCAGAAGCCAAAAATTCACTGCATACTCTTTCAGAATTTCTGAAAGTCAATTTCTATCCACCTTATCGAAAACTTCTTCCAGATCAACAAATGCGCAGAAAACTATTTTGTCTATCCTCAAATTTTTTTCTATGATCTATCTCAAGCTTAATATCTGATCCGCATATGATCTCCCTGACATAAATCCACAATGAACTTCTCAAATCCCTTTTTTAGTTATTCCCATGACCTTACTAATAAGTATTAAAAATAAACCATTCTTTTTCTAAGCATAAGCTAATCAGTTTCTCCCCGTTACCGTTCATTTTGGGGTCTCCGAAATGACCAAGTACCCTGTCGGTACATTCGCGGTGTACACCAACCCAGCCATTCATATCTTCGAGTAGAATGATTCTTTCTGCAGGATCGCAAGTACCTATAATATTATTTAACGCGTCCCGCGATGTATCTTTCACATCACTACTATCACCATCAACTGGGGCGTAGCATGCTATAATAGTTTTCTGATTCCCACTTTCATTCTAACCCATGATAATCTAGGAGATACGCATTCATACTTTTGGACATGCTGTTTTGCTCTCTCATTCATAATCGGACCGACTCCTTGGCTACTATGTGATTCAGCTTCTACTCCTAACCAAAATTCGAGTCCATTTTCTATATTTTTTATCTCACATCCTTTCTATTTTGTTTCCGGCACGCACATAAAATATCTAGCTTTCTTGCGCGTATTGCATCCCGAAATTCCTTTGATCCAATCGTATCGTAAATTTCTGGAAAACAGCACTAGAAAATGATGCCGTGCATGTTCAGTTAAAATGTAGTGTCAATCATATAGTGTTGCATTTTACGGCTGTCAGCCAAGTTTCATTAAGATCGGTTAAGAATTGCGCCGTCAATCTAATAAAACTTGAAAACCCGTAGTTATTTCGACAAAATAGATTTGCGTTATTTTTGTCTGTACTTTTCGGCAATTGGTTACTGCTAATCTTGATAACAAATGTTGTAAATTGTTTGTCTGGAATAAAATGGTTGAAGAAAGTGCTGTTTTTTTGCCAAAAAAAAAACTTGTAACTTCGAAGTGCCAAAGATTCTGTTTCCTGGTCACATACATGTTCCGGCTAAACAACTATTTTTCTTCTGGTATGTCATTTGACTAAAAAATTAGTTAAATAGATAGAATTTTATTGTTTAAAATGATTCGAAGTTAGCAAGAGTCAATGATTCTTCAAGGTAGAAAAATCTTTGTTACACGGATTTGACGTAGGTGTGTAAGATATTAAGAATACACATTGCTCATGATGAAGCACTTTTATAAAATCCTTAAAATTTTTGAATTAATAAAGGTATCATAAGTTCCTGAGAAATAGCAATAGAAAATGATGCTATGTGTGTCCAGTTGAAATTTGGTGTCAATCATATAGTTTTGCATTTTACGGCTGTCAGCCAAATTTCATTAAGATCGGTTAAGAATTGCGCCATCAATCTAATAAAACTTGAAAACCCGTAGTTCTTTCGACAAAATAGATTTGCGTTATTTTTGTCTGTACTTTTCGGCAATTTGTTACCGCAAATTTTGATAAAGAATGATGTAAATTATTTTCTAGAGTAGAATTATTGGAGAAAGTGCTGCTTTTATCCAAAAAAAACCTTGGAACCTCGAAGTGCCGAACATTCTTCTATCAACTATCTGATCACATGCATGTTATGGGTAAACAGCCATTTTTCTCCTTGTATGTTATTTGAGTAAAAAAACAGTTAAAAATATAAATTTGAGCTTTTTAAGACCAGGTTCTTAGAAAATAGACGTTGATTTTATTTTGGCCTTAGATCCAGAAATGTGAATGATAAACAAAGCACCACTTAGTTATGTAGAGAATTGTCTATGCATTTCGTCATGATACCATGGTCCCATCAGAACTGAAAATACAGAGAATGTGCATGAGTATCAGCGTAGTTATTCAAATTATGAGCTTACAAAAAAGGAGACATACCGCACGTGACGTCTCTCGTTAACTGTGAAAAGATTCCATTAAGTTAAAACGTTAAATTAAAACATATGAATATAGCTTGTTTTTCTGTAATAATTAATTATACTTAGAATAGAGTATTGTTAATACATTTGTAAATTGGTATTTATTGCGTGTGAAATTAATCCATTATGAAAAAGATCAGGTACTTACAGTAAACAATATTATAGTTCCAAAAAAAGTAGAAAACAATGTCAAGTTTGGAGAACTGACTTTGGTAGGCTTTATTAAGAAAGGGACTTATTGCCTATATTTGAAGCTTCTAAGGTTTTTTAAAAGATTCTTTTGATAAAAAACATGTTTTTTTTCAGATTGAAAATTTAAGATAAATAATAAAATATGTGCAGACCTCATGGTTGTAGTCTGCTCCAAGAATGGAGGTTAGGAACTAAGAAGGTTACTTGTTGAAAATGAATGAATGAAAATGAATTTCCACCAAAAGGTGGAAATTCAACAATATGGAACATTTCTAATATGTTCCTTTCGTGATAATTGCATTCTAGATCGAATATCTTAACATTTTTCCTGTTACAGTTAAACTTATGATTAAACTTAGTTTCTTGTTTGCATAATGCTGTCTTTCTTTTTTTTTACTTTTAGATGCTCTGTGCCCATTGATTCTAGTTCTTGAGGGTATCTTTATTTGTCCCGCATACAATATTCCACAATCTTTACATCTTACTCCGTAGACGAGATTAGTTTTTTCAAATTTAGGTATTTTATTCTTAGAAGACTGCAATAAAGTGTTCTGGAGTTTATTTTTATCAAGAAGATAAAGGTGATATTGGATTTTTTACAGATTCTTAGTAATGGGCAAATAAAGATCATTGTGATATGGTAAAACAATAACTCTAGAAAAATCTATTATTTTTTCAATAATTCGTATTGATTCTATATTCTGGTTATCTATGACTTTAAGTCTTATTTAGTATTATTTTTGATAAATTCATAAGGATAATTATTACTAATTAAGGTTTCATAAGTGAATCCTATGTTTTTCTTGTGAAATTCAGGGTCTGACAAAATGATTGTTCTGTCAACTAAGGTGAAAACAACACCCTTCTTGTGTGAAATGTGTATGGTTAGAGAGTTGCACATACGTGTGTGGAAAAGTGATCACGTGAGCGTTGAGAAAAGTACTTTTCTCAACGCTCACGTCATCAATCAAGAAATCGATCGTTTTCGCCACTATTTTTAGTTGAAAAAAGTGGTATTTTCGACGTGGGTGTTGGACCAAACAAAATCCCAATACTAGTTCGTGACCGTATATACAAGGCTGCTCAAGCAAGTATGGTGTCAACGTAGATCAGCCATTGGCTGATCTTATAGAAAAAGAAGAAGAAGAGTGCTCACTTGCTGTTTCCAGCATTCGGTATGCTTCAGTTCTCAAATTAAATAACGTTGATTCAAACACGAGAAATTTATTTGAACACACTTCGATAGTTGTACAACTTTTTCGAAACTTCACTTTTTTGGGAGTGAAAATTAATTTTTTTAACTGAAAATTTCTCTATTTGGTTGAAAATGAACATTTGTTGAAATTTTATATTTTTGGGCAGAAAATTCAATTGGTTTGTATAGAAAATTCGTGTTTTGTCTTGTAAATACAACGATTTGGTAGAAAATTCAACTGTTTTGTAAATGATTCGTTGTTTTTTTATTGAAAATGAAACTATTGTTTTCTTCACTTTTATTACTACTTGGTTCAAAATTTATGTAGTTTGTTGAGAATTCGTTTTTTACAGTAAAAAATTCATCTTTGTGACTGCAAATTCGTCTTTATTAACTGAAAAATCTTTCTTCGTACTAAAATATCAACCATTACATTTTTTGTTGTGAATTCATTCTTTTTTGGTTACAATGTTTTCATGAGGATGTTGAAATAAATACTTCAACCTATTTCCAAATAGTTGTTATAACCTCTTTTATTTTGTGCAACTGGATCAAATAATATTTAGGAATTCATTAACAGTTTATACCTAAAATAAATACAAATTGCACAATATCACATATAGAAAAAATTTTGCACAATTCTGCACAATATCACACAATATCACACACAAACAAATTTTAATGCATTTTTAAAAATAACGTCAGTTGATCTCTTAAATAACTAATTAGGAATTTAACAAAATGTACAAGTTTTCATAAATACAAGATTTTACAGATCTTGCAATAAATTAATTGCAATATCGTTAGCCTCTTGGGCGTCAGGCGTATAAAATTTTAATTTTCACTATAAAACACTAAAAACTGAGTAACGTTGGTGTTTGATAACCTGGGAAGTGGAAGCAGCAAGTGAGCAGTTGAGCACTCCAACAGAACGCATTCATTGCGCACGCGCGGAATTAGGAAGCAAAGTGGAAAGGGTGTCGCTAGACGCTTGTGTGCGACCAGACAGTCAGAGATCGTCAGTCGATCCTCAGGCGTCAGTCAAAGATCTGTGCAGCTTGACTACTATTCTCAGCAACTAAAATAAAAACATCTCAAAGTTGAACGGAAACGGAGTCCTTTTTCTTTTCGATCAGTAGGGACTACGCGACCTTAACTTTCCGGGCCAGTGCATCTGCACAGAAGTTTTCCCGTCGACAACCACTACACAAGATTCTTTGACAGCTTCGTTAACGTCCTCGATACTTCGGTCATTCGTGAGTAAAATGGGTTTTGTATAACATCCGCGCGCGGCATCAGTTTCCTTACTTATCAATGTTGGTGCAAATTACCGTTATTATTCATATTACTGCTTTTATTCTGGTGTTTGACATTTTATCGTGTTCGGTTTCGAACCTTATTTTTCATTCCCTTTCGCGAGTGCATACTTGGGTAGTACGACGCTTGACAGTCATTTTCTTTCGCGTTCTCCCATAACCTCTCCGCATCACGACATTTTGGTGGGCCGCTACTGCAGGTCAGATGGGTGCCATGGGCAAACTCTTTTCCCTTCTTTCTCTTTTATTTTTTTTTTTCCATTTTCCATTTCGGTGATCTAGCTTGTTTAACCGCTACTGCTGATTAGCGGGTTAGCATACCACTTCCCTCACTCTCTTTACCGGAAATACGGGTTCGGGCGCAGAAATTTAAATTGTTTAATCGTTGGCCAAATTCATGAACGGGGTTTCCAAGAAGCGAGCCAACCCCAATCTCGCGACCCGCCGCCGAAGGAGGAGGCAGGCAGAGGCGGCTCGTCTAGCCGCTCAGACGTACTACCCCTCGGTACCGGAACTCTTCCCCGAGGGAAGTTGGGTGCTACGTGGCATTGAACGATGGCTACCGGGAACCCGCGATCCCCGCATCCGCCAACCGAACAGGCCGCGCGTTTCACTCGTTCTTAGATTTCTACACTTCCACACTGAACCAAGGCATGTTTTCCCGCCGACCGGCCTCATCTACCGGCGCAACTTCTAGTACCTCCCTCTGTAGGGCTTCCTACACCCGGAGAGATCCTAGGGGAACAGTTACTTACTCCCCCAGTAACGGCCCGAACACCACCGAGGGTCCAGCCAACCACGACCACCGGGCACCCCAGAGGCCAAGCTTCCCCGTCGGACCCTCAACTTTTAAGATCATCGTCCCGCTCGTGCATCCACAACCTTCACGTCGCGTCATCCTCCCCTGAAAAAATTAAAGAAAAGGAAAGATAAATACGGAACGACTTCTCGCCACTCGCTAATTTTGGGCTGGTGGGATCGTCCCGGACCCACAATAAACTCCGTAGGTGGACAAGTGCTCCCTCGCTCTCGGGTCACTCCACGGCCACACGGTACACCGCTTTACGCGACAAGAGCTAAGTTGAATCAACTTAACCGGAAACAAACCACCGTTTTCTCTCCTCTCTTCATGGACGGTCTGAACGCGTGGAGACACTTTATACGAGGGGGCATAGCGCGAGTACCCCTGCCGCCCCCAACGAGCCGTCGCAACCCACCTCAAGGCATGAAGGGGTTTGGGCGCTTAGCTCATAGAACGCCAAGAACAAAAGGAACGATCTCCCAGCACGGTTAAATAATTATACCCCGCTCTCGCCGTCACATTCAAGAGACACGCATGGTTTGACATTGTACATTACCCCCTCCCAGTCAAGGGTTACTGTCCCAATAATACACGGGACAAGTAACAAATAAACAGCCAAATACTGCTAAATATTTAAAAAATGCCTTTTTTTAATTGAAAAATTTTAATTCACGATAGGTTAAGAATGGAATATTTGAAACTGAAACAATATTTGAACGTGTATAATTTGAAATTGCATGAAAGAGTTTAATTATGAGTCTATTCATTTTAAATTATTTTAAAATTGTGAATGGTTTATGAAATTTCAGTCGGACGTTTACATTTGTTCAACTACTAAATTCACTATCGTTTTTCAGTTTCCCGGGTTTAAAAAAATCCTGGTCATTTCCCGGTCCAGCAACTACCACATTTTGAAATTATTACTTTAGGGTAAAAAAATCAAAATTCAAGAAGGTCGAAAAAATGAATTTTTCTAAAAATTGTTCTCATGTTTTTGTGAACATCGAAGCATATATTCGTCCTGACATATTCTCAATTAGAAGTTCTTTTCCAACCTTCACTTTTTATTTATGTTAGTATTCGTTTTAGTGATGATTTTACTATCTTTAATCAACGCATATATGGTGGAAGTTTTACCCATACGTTTTCTTATATTTTCTTATAATTTTTGTACGTTTTGTTTTAAGTGATCATTAATTTGAAAAGTAAATATTTCATATTAAACATTTTTTTACAAATTCAAAAATCAATTATTTAATTTTCATAATAAGAAAATTTGCATTTTTTTTCTTAAGATAGGGTAAAAGATAAAACATTTCTGCATAAAATATTCAATACTAGGTTGAAAATATTTCGACCACCCTTTCAGAAATATTGGGAAAAAAGTGTAAATAATATTTTTTTTGGTTTATATACCGTCGAATATAATCGAATTTTCTACAAAACTGTGCTGATTTTTCCTTCGATTCTGCCAAGATTTGAACTTTGAACAAATAATTCGTGATAATTTCAAATTGTAAAATCGGTTATTTTAGTGTTCAGGTATAAGACATTTTTAAATGTTTCAAACGTATTTCTTCTAAATATAGACTTTTCATTTCAAGGTATTTTATTTGAAACCACAATTATTATATTTTATACTTTTCACTTAATAATCTTCATATTGTTAAAATAAACCAGCATTCCAGTAATAACACGTGTTCGCTGATAATGTGAGCTTGACCTTAAAAAATGCACCACATCAAAATCACATTATAATTTAT
>JAUMHM010000072.1:25410766-25428338 GCA_032362435.1 Melikaiella ostensackeni
CGAGTTGTTCCTTAACATTTCTCTTCACAATTAGCCATAGAATATAAGTCAAAAATTACTTCTTGAAGTTCACCCCCATAAACATATTTTGTAGGGTCCCAAAAAACCCCCAGTTTTTTGGGACCCTACGTTTTGCGAGTTCTTACCTTCTTAGCGCTAATTCTTATTTTTTTGCGGTTTGTTTTGATACAAATTGTTTCTAATTCCTAAAATATTACTTTTTACTCAAATTTAGATGTTTCAATAAATTACTTAAACAGTTTCTTATTGTTTATAGCAATTTAATCTCAAAATCGAGGTAGAAGGTCGCGGTTTTTTCTGAGTTTTTCAACTTGTTTTCAACTTTTCAGTTGGAGCGAGGAAATAATTAATTAAAGTTAACAAAAATAATTGTTTAAACAGTTTATTATTATTATTTAACAATATTCTCTTAAGATAATGCTAGAAAGTTGCATTTATTTCTGAAATTTTGAACTTTTTGTCAACTTTTCAATTAGAGTGAAGTAATCATTCATGCAAGTTAACGAAGTATTTGTTTTAACAATTTATTATTATTTTTTAATCATCTTCTCTTAGAGTAATGTTAAAAGGTTGCGGTTTATTCTGAAATTTTCACCTTTTTGTCAACTTTTCAGTTAGAGTGAGGTAAAAATTAATGCAAGTTAACAAAGTATTTAAATCATTTTTTTCATCGATGATAATATACATATATAAAGAAATTTAAAAGGTCTCAATGGAATAATTGATTGCTATAAGCTATAGTGTCAAGTAAGAGGTGCATAAATCATTTTTGAATTTTTATTTCAGAAAAAAACCCCAACTTTCTAGCATCATTTAAAAAGAATTCAGAAAAAAACCGCCACTTTCTACCTCTATTCTAAGAGAAAATTGCTATAAACAATAATAAATTGTTATAAACAATAATTAATTGTTAAATTTTTTCTTAAAAAGGAGGAAAAAATTTAAAGACAAGATACTGAGTAGGGAAGGGACGAAATTTTTGAAGAGCTTGGAGGAGATGGGATGATTTATCTTGAACGGAAATATAGAGGGGGATGAGGAAGGGGAATATAAACACTCAGAAGGAGAAAAGAGAACGGTAATTGACTGTGTGATAGTGGACGACTAGGTAAGAGAGAAGGTCAAGAAACTAGAGGTAGGAGATTGTATAGATTCGGATCACTTCCCCATAATACTGTCATTAGACTGTGAAAAGAGTAATTGAAAAAGGAATAAAAAGGAAGCAAAGGTCAGAAGAACAGAAACGGGGGATTGGTTAATAGAAGGTAAAGAACAATTTAAGGAAAAGATAAAGAATATAAAAATGGGAGACGGAAGTATAAACGGAGAGATGAAAATAATGATAAGAGAAATAAAAGAGTATTAGAGTGCACGGACAAAAAAGAAGCTAGTAAAGGAGAAGTTAGAAATGGATGAAATGAGGAATGTAAAGAGAAGAAGAAAGAAGTGAGAAAGGAATTAAGAGTATGGAGAAAAGGGAAGAGCAGTGGAGAAAAATATAGGAGAAAAAAGAAGGAATATACTGATATGCGTAATAAAAAAAAAAGAAGGAAAATAATATCTTTAGAAAAGAGGCGGAGAAGTCTAGGACGGAAGAAGAGGTTTGGAAAATAGTCAATAGAGAAAGAGAAAGAAGGAAAAGATTAAACCAGGATATTGAGACGGTAGAATGGACAAATACAAAATGTAAATATAAATGTAGAAAAGACAAAGATAATGAGGTTTAGAAAAGAAGGGAGAAGGAAAAAGAATGGACTGGAAGGGAATAAAGTTAGAAGAAGTAAAGGTATTTAAGTATTTGGGATATACCTTGCAAACAAACGGAGATCATAGAACTCATATAAAATAAAAAATAAAAAAAGCGGCAGGGGTAATGTAACAGATATGGGTAATAGGAAAAAGAAGGTTCAAAAAAGATTGGAGAAGGAGAATGTGGTTGTTTGGTACGCTGGTATGGCCGGTATTAGGATATGGAGCAGACATATGGGAATGGAAGGAAAGGGAAGAGATTGAGAGGTTACAAGAACGGTATAATTAAGTACATACTAAAGCAGGAAAGAGGGCATGGAAATTTGAAGGGAAGCTAAGGGGGAAAGGGAGGGGAGTTGGCGAAAAAGTGTTCGAGTGAGGTAGAAGAAATGAGAGGGAGGGCAATAGAATTAACGAAATGAGAAGAAGAAAGAAGAGAGTTCTTTACGGATAGAGATATACGAGATGGGACTGGATTAAACTATGAAGAGTTAGAGAAAAAAAGACAGGAAAAGACAATTAATAGAAAGATGGGGGATGATTGAGGGGACAAAAAAATAAATGGTATACGATGATAAAAAAGGAAGGAGTACCAAAGCGTTTAGAAAAGGGATGGGAAAATGGACAAGGATAGCAAGATTTAGAGTGGGAAACGTAGAGAATATGTGAATGGGAAGAGGAAACATGGGAGCATGTATAGGAAGGATATACTCCTAAAAGAGGAATTGAAGATAAAAGAAGCTGGCGAGATAATTTGGTAAAGATTTTAGGGGAGGAAGGATTGGGTGAGAAGTGGATGAGGGAATTAGAGGGAGCTGAAGGAGCGAATGAGAAAGAATGAAAGAGTGATTGTGAAAATGTCAAGGTTGAGGTAGAAGAGAAGTAAAAGAAAAAAGAAAATTAATTTTTTCCTGGAAAGAGGAATGAATTAGATTGGCAAGCGGCGAATGGGATCGAAAAGTAAGACTCGTGTGGTGGGTGAAGAGGTTGGAGGGGCAGAGGGGGCGAGAGAAAAGTCGGTGGGGTTCGGTGAGTCTCGGGCTTGAGGTCTGCCGCGTGAGGACTGACTGAGGGTCAATAATTCTGCCGGGCGGCGGTGGCGAAGTGGGCATATAGCTAGCGATCGAGGGCAATGGTTAGTCCAAGGTCTCGGGTTCAAACCCCGCTGCAGTTCACGCTGCATGCAGCCGAACGAACGAACGCTTCCTCCAGCAAACAACAACCTCCGTTCCTAGAATAGTCGGGAGGCCCTCGGCCCGAGCGAACCCGAGACTGACACTCGCCCGAGCACCATAAACATTTCGCGAATCGGAATAATAATTCCCGATTATCGCCGCTCGACTGGCAACTCGACGCACGACCGATCGTTAAACGAGGATCGGGCGGATACCGATCTCTTTTCGTGATCGACCACCGGAAAATGCGCGGTTTCGTATTCCGCCACTCCCTCGCTTTTCTCGCCGTTTGGCGTGAAGTTCTGATTCCCTTTTTTGCTCACTTGTTTTTTTTATTTTTTGTTTGAATATTTAAAGAGGGGAAATACAATTTAGAGAGTTGAATAATGAGAAAGATAGTTTTGGTGGCCATAGTTGGTTTAATAGTTACTATTATAGAATAGAATAAAATATTGTGTAAAAAAGGGAACCCCTTTCAACTCCGCTGGAATACGAGCCCTATGATAATAATAATATCAGAATAAAATAACAAATTAAATTGAATTAAAATTAAATTAAATTATAAAATAATAAAATTAAATAAAATTAAAGTTTGGGGATTTCGTAAAACGGAATCTTCAGTTAAAACTGATCAAAATTACTAAAATGAAAATCTTGGATAAAAATTGTATTATTATAGAAAGGCTTCTATTGATAGATAATTGGAAATAAGTAGGGCTAGATTGAATTTTATATCGGATATAACTTTAATTTTTTAATCGTAATAGCAGTTGTGAGAATCGTAATAGTTATGGTACTATAATGATTAATAATGATAATTAGATCGTACTAGACGTACTGTTATTATATGTAAATGAAGTAGATTACCAACAGTACTTGAGATTGTCAAGATAATTGGAATAGTTGCGATAGTAGCATTAGTAAGGGGATCACATAATTTTGCCGAAAAAGAACAACTCTGAATATTGAAAAATACCGAATAAATAATAAGGGAGCCTCATTAAGTAAGGCTTTTTTGGAGACAGGGGGGGGGGATCTGGAAAATCTTATGAATCCTTATTTAAGTTTCCTCTTTCTAATTATTTTTTTCAAATATGCGAACCGAAACCAGTTTTAGTTGTTAATTATTAGTAATTATTATTTGTTTCATTTTTATTTTACTGTGTAATATTTCATTTTACATACCTTCAATAAATAAAGAGTCGAGGAGATAACCATTCTGGAAATCTGGTGTACACCTTTCATGAAATCTCGTAAAATACCTGAAAATCTTTGCTACCCTTTGAAATCCCGTGAAATCTTTTGAAAATTTTTTAAATCATGTTCAAATTCCTTACAATCTTTTGAGTTCAATGGATATCGTACATAATCTCTTAAAATTCATTTAAATGGCTGAGCTTCCTGGAAAACCCTTGAAATAGTTGAAATCCTTTAAAAACTGTGAAAATCTCTTAAAATTCATTGAGACTGCGTAAAATCTTTTGAAATTCTTGACATCGCTTGTAACCTTCAAAATACCATAAACATCCCTTATACCCCTTTAAAATCCGTGGAAATCTCTTAAAGTCTCTAAAAATCGGTTAAAACCCTTGAAACTCTGCGGAATATTTCGAAATATTATACGAGATCCCTTGAAATCTTTGAAATTTCTTTAAGATTCATTGAAATCTTTTAAATTCGTAGGAATTTTTCCGAATTTCTTGAAATCCCTTGAAATATTCTAAAATCTCTTAAAGATCGAAATGTAATCTACTTTCTTATGAAAATTTTTTGTGCACTGAGAAAGGAACACCCAAAAGTTCACTAATCAAAATTAAACTCCGAGATTACCCGTTTTTCCGGCTCATTAGAGACAAATGTACAATGAATGTACAAACAAAATAAAAAGAGGGAGAAAAAGAAAGAGTCAACTAAAACTAACATCACACTCTTTCTTTTTTTTTCGTCATTTTTATACTATTGGGGACCAACAAGTTACGAAGCCACTTTAGACTTCCTCATCAGGGGTAATTTATAGGATAACTACCGTTATGAATAATGAAAATTATATTAATTAAATTAAAATATATTACCTGAAAGTATGTATAAATAAAACATTTTCTATTATCAAATGTTGTTTAGTCAATCCTTCCATTTTCTTATTAAAATCAAAAATATTTGAGGTCAACGTGAAATTCACTTTTTTATAAAGATTTTCATTGTTCTTGAATAGATAACACTATAAAGTTATGTGTATCTGTGTTTGGCATCCTTTTTAACTAAATTCAAGTTAGATTTATCAAATTTATTGATATTCCCATTAATATTTCTCTCTTTTTTTTTTTTGAAGTCAAAACATATTTTCTTGTTAATACAAAATATATTTTTTGAAAAAAAACCCATGAATCTTCTATTCTATCAATAAATCCTTCTGTAATGCATCCGATCTAATTTTTACTTATTGAATAAATTCTTTGATACGTTTACACTGGACTTTCAGTAACATCTATCATAAAATCACATTCCACAGAATTTTTATCAATTACGCTGAAAACCATAATAACAAAAACATGAAAATAAGAATAGAAAAAATAATTTTTTATAAAATTTCCTGCGTATAAAATCCATAAAATTGTAATCCAATGTTTTGAAAACACTTCACCACAACACTAACTGAACACATATTTCAATTATTTATTAAAATCGTTTTAATAAAATAGCCTTGAAACATGTTGGTCCCCAGTAGTATAAAAAAGACGGAAAAAGGAAAGAGTGTGAGTTTGGTTTTGGTTGACTCTTTCTTTTTCTCCCTCTTTTTTCTTTTTGTTTGTACATTTATTGTACTATTGTCTTTGATGAGCCGGAAAAGCGGGTAGTCTCGAAGTCTAATTTTGATTTGTGAACTTTTTGGGTGTTCTTTTTCAGTACACAAAAAATTTTTGTAAGAAAGTAGATTTCATTCCGATCTTTAAGAAATTTTAAAAGAGACGCATTAAGCAAAGATTCTTTCCAATTTGCAGGGTTGCCTATGAATACTTAAGATTTCTTTTAATTGAGGTGTTGATTGGCTCTAAATCAACCCACAATTCTAAAATCCATTAAAATCTTTTAAAAGTCATTAAAATCCCTCGAAATCCCTTAAAATCCTTTTTAAAATTCGAAAATCTTTAAAATCCCCTGATATCCTTCAGAATTCATGAAAATATTTTGGTATCTCTTGTAATCCTTTAAAATCATTGAAAATTCCGCGACTTCTTTTGAAATATTTCGAATACTCTTTAAATTCCTTAAAATCCTTTGTAATCCGCGGAAATCATTCTTAATTCCTTAAAATCCCTCAAAATCCCTCAAAATTCCTAAAAGTCTATCGAGATCCTTCGCTATCTTTTGAAATCCCGTAAAACCTTTTGAAGTCTCATTAAACTCCTTGAAGTCCCATAAAATCTTGTAAAATCCCTTGGAAAACTGAGATTCTCTACTACTGCTATCCTAATACTATCTTGAAATCTTTTAAAATCACTTAAAATCTGTGAAACCTCTCGTAATCCTTTGGAATAATTTGAAATACCCTAAAACTTTTGTAATTCCTTGAAATCTTTTGAAATCCCTAAAATCACGTTAAATTCCATACAAATTTTGTGATTCTTTGAAATACTTTGTAGTCCTTTGAAAAACCTGAAAATCCCTTGAAATATGTTGAAATCCTTTCAAATCACTTTCAAACTCTTCAAATTCTTTTAAATTCGAATATTCCGAAAGTGAAAGTTAACGGAACTAGAAAAATTCGGAAATTTAAAATGACTGAAATTATTGAATTCTCGAAACTGAATTGAAAAAATAAAAAAATCTCGTGGACTCGCACACCTACTTCAAAATTTTACACAGACTGTAAGTGACGAACAAGTAACTTTTCAATCGTAAGTTGTTTTTAATATCAAACACTGCCTAAAATAAAATATTATTCTATTATAGATAAAAAATATTAAACACTATTTTTTCGGGAATTTGAAATTTTGTTAATTTACTGATTTTGAGAACTTTAAATTACTTCAATTGACTAAATTCGAGAATTTATTAGTTTCAGGTACTTGAAATTTCGGGAATTTGACAATTCGGGTTTTGAAAAATTCGGTAATTATACAATCTCGGGAATTTAATAATTTCAGTTATTTAAAATTTCTGCATTTTTTCTAATTTCTGTAACTTTCACTTTCAGAATATTTCAATTTCGTTGATAAACAATTTCGGTAGTTTTATTTTTCCGGTAATTTTAAATTTCGTAAATTTTTTATTTCGTTAATTATACTTTCGATATTTTCCAACAATCGGGATTTTGCTTTTTCGATAAAATTATGCAAGATCGTTATTAGTAGCTGCTACTTAAAATTACTATTACTGCTATTTATAGCAATTTTCTATAAATAGTAGTACATACTACTCGTAATAATGATATTATGCTACTATCGCAACTATGACAACTATTTCAAAATACTATTATTAATTATAGTATCAATCTGTAGAATTATTTGTTTTATTTTAAATTATTACCTTCATTATTACATACTTATTTAAATTGTTTAATTTGAAATTTTATCAGTAGAACTATTTATTAACTATCAGCCTAACTAATATTACTTTTGAAGCCCAATATTATACTTGCCCTTATCTAAAAAAAAAAGAAAAACAAGTCTATTTTTGATTTGTGAATTTTTTGGGTGTTCTTTTTTAGTACACAAAAAATTTTTCATAAGAAAGTAGATTTCATTTCGATCCTCAAGAAAATTTTTAAACATTCTAAAAAAAAACCTAAAACAATATTTAGATATTTTTAACTGTTCTAACAATATTATGTATAACAAAATTTAAAATAATATAAAGAGGGTTTAGCAACATTAAAAACTACTAATTTAATCTGTTAAAGGTCGAGGATGCCTGTCCCTGTGTCTGACAACATGTAACTTCTTCTACTGCGGGAAGGAGTGAGAAAATCACGTTCTAGACGGGAATAAATTTCACATGGTCCATGACTCCATGGGCAGGAAAGGAACAAAACAAGAAATTGATCATTTACTGAGTGAAGGTACAAGGCCAAACTCAGAGTGCAAAAAAACAGACCGGATTGAATTTAAATTGTTATTTAGAAAACAATTACGCCCTTTTTTGAAAATAATAAAATTACCCAATCACAGATTTAAAAATGTTTTTATACCATTCGAACAATTTTGTTAACTTCTTCTACAGTCCAAAAAATATATTTTCTTCCAACCTGCACCAAAAGTATGCCTCTTCGTTCATGTAAAGTGTGCACAAACTGGCTTTTTCCGCCCGCTTCTTTAGTCTCCGGGCGGAAAACGCTACATTGTGCCCGCTTCACATCAAAATTTATATTTTGGAATAACCTTATATTTCAAATTTTTCATTCTTGGTATTATTTTTAAGGAAGAATCGAGGGATTTTGAAATTTTCATCTTCTGACAATACTTGGTCGGTGAGAAGGTAAAGTGCAATCGCAAAAGCGAAGCATTTTGTGTCTTCGAATCACACGAGGCTATTATAGCGTATTCTCGTTCGACCTTCCTTCGAATCTCGTGCAAAGTACCTTCAGCAGCAGCAGCGTTTTAAACTTACATTCTCAGATTTATTTTTAACCTTGCTCAAAATAAATTGCACTAAAAATAATATTGATATTATAAGATACTGCGTTTTAGAGACTCTAATAACAAAATTCTGATCAGATAAGATTGACTATTTTCCTAGTTCTGAAAATGATAAACGTCCCTGATTTTTTTAACATTTTCCTGAAGGTGAAATGGGGGAATGTTTTTTTTTCTCATCTGGATGGGGAAATTTTTTATTTTTAATATTTTTATTGAGTTGGAAATTTGTATGGTTTTTCATTTTTTCTGTACTGGAAGTTAACACTTTTTATTTTTAATATTTTTTTGTATTGAAACCTTTTTTATTTTTAACATTTTTACTCAGTTGAAAAGGAGGACATTATATAGTTTCCAATTTTTTTTCTGGATTGGAGGAAGAAATTTTTTGTTTTTTACACTTTTATTGAGTTGATAGAGGACAAGTTCTGTGTTTTTTGCATTTTCCTCAACACGAAAGAGAGGAATGTTTTTTTCTGAGCTGAAGGAGGAAATTTTGGTTTTTAATTTTCCTTCTGAATTGAAAGAGAGCTAACCGGAAAAAAACAGGAATTTTTTGGTTGCATTTTAGCGGCCACTCTGTGATTATTTTTGATACGTTAAAGTTTTCCAAAAATATTATTTTCTTTTTGAAAGTAATTTGTTACCTGTAAAAAATTATATTTCTTCCAGTAATATATAGATAAAAATGATAAAAGGTATCACTTTGTGGATTGTTTACTCAATAATACTAAGGTGGCGCTTAAAAATTGAAAGTTCGATTTTCCAAGATGGTACCCCTCCAATTTTTTTCTCTTAGTGAGAGAAAGTCACTTGAACTTTTTCAAATTAAAAAAAAATTAGTGGTGCCGGAACGTTTTTAAAACTTTTGAAATTTGAAACTTTTGAAACGCATTCTATGGATGCAAAAGTCTTAGAATTTTTTTGTGTACTGTTTTAGGTAGCAAATAAGAATATAAA
Organism: Melikaiella ostensackeni; assembly: GCA_032362435.1. Taxonomy (NCBI): domain Eukaryota; kingdom Metazoa; phylum Arthropoda; class Insecta; order Hymenoptera; family Cynipidae; genus Melikaiella; species Melikaiella ostensackeni. The sequence continues at coordinate 25,420,305 of JAUMHM010000072.1, forward strand.
ATTGAAAATGATGAAAAACATTCCTGATGAATACAAAAATTCTTTTTAATTAAGAAACAATGACTTTCTTGGATTCGGTTAAATAACAATTATTTTTAAAAATTTGAAAAAGGTTTTACCTAAAACTTATTTGATTAAATTGGAGCAACACGCTATCATTTTATTTTTTTAAAAATTACTCACAATTTTCGTAAATTTTGACATTTTTAGTGATTTTGAAACTGCTATTACAAAGCACAAAAATTTTGTTTTGAAAAATAAATAAAATCATGGCTTGCTATTCTAATTCAAACTAAATAGATTTCAAGTAAACAATTTTTTAACTTTTTAAAAATCAATGTTAATCTAGCCGAATCCAAAAAAGTCATTTCTTCTTCATTAAAAAAAGAATTCCTGTATTCAGCAGGAACTTTTTTCATTACATATTTTCAATTTTGTATTCTTACTGGCTACCTAAAACTCGTACAGGCTGAACCAATGTTGATTTTTTAAACAAACAACAAAGTTCGATTGACAGTAAAATTGTTTTTTAAAAATCATTTCTTTAATGCTTTCAGATATTATTGGAAAATTTTGAAAGCATTAAAGAAATTATTTTGAAAATAGTTTTACAGTCAATCGAACTTGCTGTCCGTTTAAAAAATATACATAAAAAAATCTGATATCACGCACAACCTAAATAATTTTATTCAGAATGACCAGGAATACAAAACTTCAAAAAGCCTAAAAAATAATTTAAAATATTTTTTTCCACATTACATCGGATCTTGTCAATTGTATAAAAAAAAATATTAAAAAGTGTGATCACAAATGATTTTAGAGTCACAATTAATAAAATGGGCTGACATTTCTTATAATTTTCTTAATTTGAAATGATGGATATAATATGGTGAATATTTGTCATTTTGTGTTTTAACATTTTTTTATTAAAAATCATGGATGCTCATAGCTGCACAAGTGTGTAGATTATGGCGCACAATTTCGAATATCATAGGTTTCTATTTGAAAAATTAATCACACCTTAAAAAAAAGGAAAAAATGGCAAAAATTTTCGAATATATGTATTATAGGGGATTTTGAGAAAAATAGGGGAAAAAAGGGCAAAAGGAGGAAATAAGGAAAAATGAAGAGTCGGAGATTGACTGTGATTCCCGCGAAAATTTTCTTTTTTCCCTTACTGATTCTTGTTTTTGATGGTAAAATAAAGGTATTTAAGCTTGAAAAAAAGGCTTTTTATATGATTTTTTTTTAAGTTGCGATTATAATAATTGACACAGAACTTGTTAGGCTCAATAAATACACTCATGAACCAAATTAAAAAAAAATTTTCATTCGTTTTATGCACTTTTTCCATATAAAACCAGCAGGTCAACGTGACACCTCAGAAAGAAAGTATATCTGCGCTGTTGATGAAATCTCGGAGATGGATCATCTGTAACAAAAAATACAAATAGTTTTAGATTCAGTGTGACCTTGGCTATTGCGCGAACCGCAATTTTTAATAAATATGCATAATTAACAAAATGGCCGGCTCGCATTCAATGACGAGAGGGTCCAAGGGGATGAGAGAGAGAGATAGATCGAGTGAGCGCAGCGGAGGTGAGCAGTTCCGTAGCCACAACGCGGGCAGTTCGAACACTCGCGTGCATATTTTGCACTTATTCTTGAATACACGCGGAAAATTCTCTTTTTCTTAATTAGTCTTCATTATTAAAAAAGGTCCATCCTTTATGATAACAAAAATCTACAATTGTACAAAAAACAGTTAATTAATATTATGTATTCCTACTGGAAATGGTTCAAACGGCCCTGACTGTTTAAATCGTGGAAATCTTGGAAGAGCCTCACGGTCATAGCTGGCCATACCCGAGACCGCCGTTAAACGGAGGTTCCAGTGTATTAACAAACTTCAATTGGAACGAATTTTACATTAAAATTATTACTTTCTGTCACAAGTGATGAAATTTGTCTTGAAAAGAAAAGATTGAAGAGATTTTTCTCAAGGGTCACTGAATTTAATTTAAAAAAGAAATAGATTTGAGAATAAATCCCGAGGAAAGTGAGTCTTTGGAGCCCTGGTATTCAAGGACTTGGATTCGAGAGTTCGAAGTGACCTTCGTAGAGAATTATGACTCCGGTAACAGGCGAATCATTGGCCTCGAAGTAGGTACCTACGACTGGCACCGACGATCAGGAGGACAAACAGCCAGGATGGAAAAGCCACAAAAAATTTCTGTTTATTAACTGGGCCGTTCAAGTGTCATTTTTTGTTAATATTATTTCAACTTTGATTATGATTAACGCGCCTTTTTTATCAATTTTTAAATCCTGATTGAAAGCCGTTGGGTTTGTAATGTGTATGCACTTGAGAAAACAGGTTATCTCTCAGAGTGACTGTAATTGACTCTGAATTAAACTTTGTACTTCATATTTTTGCACGAGGTACCTGATTGTCTCGTAAATTAAATTAAAGTCTGTAAAAAGTGTTTCTTACATTTTTTTATACAATTAATTGGACTTCAAGGAAAATTAATTCAAATTTCAGATTGTATAAAAGAGCAAGTGTATTTTGAGATTCTCATTCATGAGAGTGTAATGGAATCGTCCAAAATTTCGATCTCCAGTTTTTAACGGATCTTTACGTTTCGGCACTTCAAGAGTCCGAAAATCATAAAATTTTGTCAGTGTCTGTCTTTCCATGAAATATAATTATAATTCTTAGTAGATGTCAACAAGATTTACAAATTATCTTTGTGACATTTTTCGATTAGGCAATAATTTTTTTATTTATATGAATTCAATGATCAAGTAGATTACCTATATTAGTAATTAATTCAGCTTAGGAACTTCACTCAATTTTTTGGAAAATTGATACTTCTTTGAATTGAATTTCTCTCAAGAATTCAATTTGATTGTACTGTAAAGCTTGATTTAAATTTGCTGAGCCTTAACGCAATTTTAGTAGAACTTAACTCAACTTAAATAAAAATTGATTCAATTTTAGGAGAACTTCAATTTACTCTATTTAAATTGTATTCATCTTCGAAGAAACTCGACTATATGTTAATAAAGTTTGACTAAATTGCATTAAAGTTTGACTCAACTTTACTAAGCTTGATTTAACTTCAGTAAAGCTCAAAACAAACAAAAAATCAATTTTCCCAAATTGCAAATCAAGTGACTTAACACAAAATGAATAAATTTCAACTTGAACTTAATTTTTGATTCAGGAGAATTTAATTTGGTATAACTGCACATTCAAAAAAATTAAAGTTTTATTTAGAAAGATGATTTCAAGCTGAAAGCTTCAAAACTTTAATAATGACTCAAGATTGAGGAGACCTCAAATTTACCAGAATATATACTTTAACTAAAAAATTAAACTTTAAATAGGCTTAAATCAAGTCTGATGCTTGACTCAATTTAAATACTTGACTTGATATAAATTTAATCAAGCTTGACTCAATTTTAGTAGAATTTAATTCCAACTTGGTCAACTTGGACTCAGTTTCTTGAAATTGATATAAATCTTGTTAAGGTTAATTTAATTCTAGTTGATTTTCGCTCAGATTTAGTACATTTTTAGTAAGACTTGATTATACTTGAATTCCCCTCAACTTTCGGATAAGCTTGACTCTATTTGAAGTTGAAGTTCAATTAGTAGTTTATTTTACTTGAATAGAATTCAACTTAACCGAAATTAAACTCTAATAAAACTCAGATAAAGTTAGTTTAAGAACTTGACTCATCTTCTCGAAGAATTTATATTTATATTAATAGAATTTCAAGCAAGAACTGGACCTGATTGTACTGAAAAGCTCGATTGAGCCTTAATTTACCTATATAGAACTTTAACTAAAGTTTAATGAAATTTAGGCAAAGCTTGACTTAACTCTACTCAACCTTAACTCAACTGTAGTAGAACTTGACTCAACTTGAATAAAACTTGATTCTACTCTAGGAGAAGTTCAATTTTCTTTAATTAAATTGCATTTACCGTTGATAGAATTTGACTAAGCTTTATTAAAGTTTGACTAAAAGGTATTAAAGCTTGACTCAACTTTACTAACTTTGATTTAACTTCAGTAGTCAGCACAGCTAAAAAAATCAAATTTCTCCAAACTTCGGTTAATCTCTAGAATTAACTAAGTTTGGCACCTACAATACCTTGAATCGCATTCCCAAAAGTGCAACTTGACTAACTCAACTCAAAATGAATAGATTTTTACCTGTACTTCATTTTTTACTCTAGAAAATTAAATTTCATAAAACCACATAAGTTAAAGAAAATTGAATTCTACTTAGAAAGCTGATTTCAAGTTCAAAGCTTTGAAAGTTTAATAATGACTTAAGTTTAAGGAGACCTTAACTCTACCAGAATATATACAATTATACATTTGCTACAAAATTTAACTTTAATTGGAATTGAATCAAGTTTGATGATTGAATCAATTTAAATACTTGACTTGATTCACCGGTCTTTACACATAATTTTAAGTTTACTTGTTTCCAAAGAATTTAATGCAACTTCAGTAAAGTTTGACTCAATTGTAGCGGAACTTGACTCAACTTTATCAAGCTCGATTGAACATTTATAATATTTATAGTAAAGCTTTAAAAAATTGAGTTTTTACTAACTTTCATTATAACTCTCCACAAACTAAGTTCCCCACCTAAAATGACTTGAACCTGGTTCCCCAAACTGCCACTTCATTGGCTCAACTCAAAACAGATTTTAAAAGAAAAGAAATTAACTCAATTGAAACAGTTGAATCAATTTTTCAACACTTGATTTTACTTGAATTAATGGAATTCAACTCCAATTCAATGTAATGTAGCTTAAATCTGACAAGCTTCACTCTGTATAATTATATAATATATTATATAATATAATAATTGATAGTAGATAGTAGTATATAGATAGTAGCAGATAGTATTGATAGATAAGTATAATTCATAATAGATGAAAAACAACTCAGCTTTTCTCAGCTTTTCTAAACCTTGACTCAATTTGAATAGAACTTAACTCAACTTGAACAAAAATTGATGCAAGGTTAGGAGTACTTCAATTTACTTTATTTGAATTACGTTCATATTTGATGAAACTTGGCTAAAATCTCGACTTAACTTTTTAAAGTTTGACTAAATTGCACTAAATTTTGACTAATCTTTACTAAACTTGGTTTAACTTCAGTAAAGCTGAAGACTGAAAATAAATCAATTTCCCCAAATTGCAATTTAAGTGATTCAACTCAAAATTAATAGATTTTGACTTGAACTTGATTTTTGATTCTGGAAAATGTAATTTGGTAGTAGAACTTGGTAGTAGAACTTGACTTAAATTGGATTAAGCTTGACTTAATAGCTTGATACCCACTTCGTCAATTTTGACAAAATTACAGACTGAATTTCTTGAATTTGATATAAATATTGTTAAGGTTAATTTAATTCTACTTAATCTTAGCTCAGATTTAGTATATTTGTCAACTTTTATGGAATTTCAAAGAACTTAACTCATTGGAAATACTTGACTCATGTTTTAGTAACAGCTGATTTCAGCTGAACCGAATTCAACTGAACTGTAATGTAATTTAGCTTAAATCTGACAAACTTAACAAGGTTTAAAAATGAAGCTCAATGGGTAGCTGATTATAACAATAATTTCATTTTATTTGACTCCAATTGAACTCAACTTAAGTTAAAAGCTATTAAAACTTAAGTACAGTTTGATGACTTAGTAAGGCTTAAAAAGTTGACTCAAGTTTTCAAAGAATTAATTTATTGAATAAAAATTGATTCAATTTTTGGAGTTCAATTTACTTAATTTAAGTTGTATTCATCTTTGATGGAACTTGACTAAATTTTATAAGAGTTTGACTAAATAACATTAAAATTTGACTGAAATTTACTACACTTGATTTACCTAAAGTAAAATTTAAAACAAACAAGAAATCAATTTCCCCAAATTACAACTTAAGTGACTAATATAACTCAAATAAAGTTTGATGAATTAGCTTCGTTTAAGAACTAGACTGAACTTTTCGAAAAATTTACTAACTTAACTAATATTTGATGAAATTTATCTAAAGATTGACTTGACTTTACCTTGACTAACCTTGACTCAATTGTAGTAGAACGTGACTCAACTTAATTAAAACTTGATTCTATTTAGGAGTACTTGAATTTACTTAAATTTAATTTCATTCAACTTTGAATGAATTTGACTAAGCTCTATTTGAGTTTTACTAAGTGGTACTAAGTCTTGACTCAGTTATACTAAACTTGATTTAAATTCAGTAGTCAGTACAGCTAAAAAAATTAATCAAATTTCTCCAAACTTCAGTAAATCTCTGAAGTTAACTAAGTTTGACACCTACAATGCCTTGAATCTGATTTCTTAAAGTGCAACTTGAGAGACTCCAATCAAAATGAATGCATGAACTCAAAATGAATGAATGAATAAAGTTTAACTTAGAAATCTGATTTTAAGTGCAAAGCATTAAAACTTTAATAATGACTCAAGTTTAAGAAGACTTTAACATCGGCGGAATATATACAATTATACATTTACTCAAAAATTTAACTTTAATGGGACTTGAATAAAGTCTGATGCTTGACTCAATTTAAATACTTGACTTGATTCAACGACTTTGACACATAATTTTAAGTTAAGCTGACTTGTTTCAAAAAAATTTGATACAACTTTAGTAAAGTGTGACTCAATTGTAGCAGAACTTGACTCAACTTGTCGAAAATTTCATTCAATTTTAGTAGAATTTGACTTTGACTTTAAAAGTTTGACTAAATTGTACCAGAGCTTGACTCAACTTTGTCAAACTCGTTTGAACATTCATACTATTTATAATAAAGCTTGAAAAAAAATTAGTTTCACACAAGTCCGTCATATATTTCCACAAACTAAGTTCCTCACCTAAAATGAATTCAGCCTGGCTCCCCCAACTACAACTTAAGTGACTACACACAAACAAACAAAATTAAACTTTTACTTAGAAAGCTAATTCCTAGCTGATAGCTTTAAAACTTTAATAACGGCTCAAGATTGAGGAGACCTTAACTCTTCTGGAATATATATTTTTAATCAAAAATTCAACTTCAACTAAACTTAAATCAAGTCTGATGCTTGACTCAATTTAAATACTTGACTTGATTCACCGGGTTTGCCACATAATTTCAAGTCAACCTGACTCGTTTCAAAAGAACTTCATTCAACTTCAATAAAGTTTGAGTCAATGTAGCAGACATGGACTCAAATTTACGAAACTTGATTAAACATTATACTAAAGATTGATAGAAAATAAACGACTTTCTTCAAACTTCAGTCAACTCTCCACAAACCAAAAAGTTCCCACCTAAAATGACTTGAACCTGGTTCCCCAAAGTACAACTCAAGTGACTCAACTAAAAACAGATTTTAAGTCGAACAAACAAAATTAAAGTTTTACTTAGAAAGCTGATTTCGAGTTGTATGCTTTAAAACTTTAATAATGACTCAAGTTTGAGGAGACCTTAATTTTTTGGGAATATATACTTTACTAAAAAATGCAACTTCAATAAAACTTAAATCAAGTCTGACGCTTGATTCAATTTAAATACTTGACTTGATTCACCGGGTTTGTTACATAAATTTAAGTTAAGTTGACTCGTTTCAAAAGAATTTAATTCAACTTTAGTAAAGTATTTTTGATTCAGGAAACTTAAATTGGATATAATTACAAACAAACAAAATTGAAGTTTTACTTAGAAAGCTGCTTTCAAGTTGAAAGCTTTAAAACTTTAATAGTGACTCAAGTCTTGGAAGACCTTAACTTTAACAGAATATATACTGTTACTAAAAAATTGAACTTTAATTGAACTTAAATAAAGTCTGATGCTTGGCTCTATTCAAATACTTGACTTAATTCAACGAGTTTGACACATCATTTTAAGTTAAGCTGACTTGTTTCAAAAAAATTAATACAACTTTAGTAAAGTGTGACTCAATTGTAGCAGAACTTGACTCAACTTGTCGAAAAA
>JAUMHM010000072.1:25428438-25442572 GCA_032362435.1 Melikaiella ostensackeni
ACTGATGATATAAACCGGGATAGCCCCGTGCAATATATTCAGTTTGGTACAAATATCCAACTCAAAAAGTGCTTTCGGCATATTGGGCTATAACCATCTTAAGTCTGAAATATAATTTTTTAAATAATAATAATAATGATTTTGATTTGCTCTTAGTAATTGGATCGCCCCTAATATCAGATGAACAAATAGAACAAATGGCGTACAAACGTATGCAGGAAGAAAATTTAAAAAATTTGAAATTCGGGGTGTCAACTTCACATAGGCTAGAAAGCTCCATCTTTTTGCATTCTCATCTTAATGAGAAGGCATTGGTTTCATTAGAAAATTCATTCTCGCGGATATCATAAAATCTCGGCGTTCTCGGACGCACTGATTGAGAAAATATTGATTTCACGTTGGTGTCTGTCTGACGTCGTTGTCGTCGTTGTCATTGTTTGTGAACACGATAACTTTCGAAGGAAATATCTGATTGGATTGCTCTTTGGCACACGGATTTAAGGCTCCAAAAGGAAGGACGAGTTTGTTAACCAGCCATTCTTGACCAATGGTTCTGGTTTTATCCGTCGAAAATGCTTTCCTAAAAATAAAAATTCTATTTTCCAGTAAAACTATAGGAGATACAAAAAAAATGCCGATTAGCAAAATTGTTCATCTCAAAAAGATCTACGATTTTTTTTCTTGAAATAATTTTTTATGGGACGCATAGTTTTCGTTTTAATCGTTACAAATGTTATTAAAAATAGAAAGTACCACTTTTAAGCAGAACTGTATGAGATACGAAAACAATTTTGAGATGCCAAATTGTTTATCTCAAAAGGATCTACAAATATGACAGAAGTAATTTTTAATGAGATGCATAGTTTTTGTTCTAATCGTGAAAAATGTTATTAAAAATAAAGATATCCATTTCCATTGCTAGCTATGCAAGATACGGAAAAATGTCGCCCTAAAAAATTCCTTATCCTAAGAAGATCTATAGATTTCCCCTGAACCATTTTCCAATAAAACGCATAGTTATTGTTTTAATCGTGCACAATAACATTGAAAGTGAGAAATTTAATTTTTTGTAAAAACAACCCAAGATACAACAAAATGTTTAACGGCATTTCAAAATTTTTATTTAGATCGAAATGAGATCTACTTTCTTATGAGTCCTCTCATGTACCAAAAACAGAATGCACAAAGGCTCACAAATCAAAAATAGACTTCCAACTACCTGCTTTCCGGCTCACTAGAGAAAATTTAAAAAAAAATCCAATTCAAATGTTTAATATATATATATACACATATGCCAATCTAATTTGTTAAGTAATAAAGATAATTATTAGGAAAACTAAGGTATATAAATAATTATAACATAAATTCCTTGTAATATATTTCAACGTCATATAGAAAATTTCGCGTTTTGCACATATTTTAATCGAGTGCGAAGCGCGAGCCACCAAATCATCATCATGAAATTACAATTGTCAATGGTTTAACTTTTAATTTAAAAGTTTTCTGCACGAATATGGGAGAAATACATTATCGAGCGCCAAACGCGAGATCCGACAAACGCGTGCGAGCGGAGCGAGCCGCGCCTGCTGCGGGCAGATTTTTTGAATTGGATTAATTATGTCACTTATTGTTCAATTTTCACGTTACTTAGATGTTTTTAAACACATTAAAATAATTTATGTTTGTTCAAGAAAATGTTTCCACAATACCTAATGACAATGACTTAATTTCACATTCATCACAGTAAAATCTATCTTTTTATAAATTGGTTCAGAAAACCCATTATTTAAACTAATGAAAATTATTTAATTTAGTAAGATGTTAAGTTGTTGACTAGGGTGATGAATTAATAGAGTTTGTCGATCTTAAATGACAGTTTTTTCTGATCTACTAGTCAATAATGATGTATAAAACGTATTTTATTAAGCTTTCGTCCTACGACGCAGGACCTCTTCAGAATACATTAAATAACTAAAAAAAAATGTGCTTCATACTAGTGTCAAAAATGTAAATTCTAACCTATGCTTTTCTCTGACGATCCGTGTTTTTGTTTAAAACCTAAGAAATTTAATGTATTCTGAAGAGGTCCTGCGTCGTAGGACGAAAGCCTCATAAAATAGGTTTTATACATCATTATTGACTAGTAGATAAAAAACTGTCAATTAAGATCGACAAACTCTATGAAAATTATTTAAGTTCTCTCATAACAACCATTGATAGCACCAAAAAGGAACGAATAGTGCTCATGAGTGCCAATTTTACGAAATTTTGTCATTTTTGGTTTTTTGAGGCACTTTTGGGTCACCTTTACAAGGGGAGGGGGATCAAAATTTAAATTCATCTAGCGGAGATTATTACTTGACGGCCTTTTTTTCAAAAATCAGCTTACGTCTGGAAAAAATGAAGATCATCAAGTTTATTCTACTCCTTAGATTCATGGCTTTGTTTGACTTCAAACGTAAGTGTAGTATAATAGAATATTGGTATTTAAAACACTTTTGAAGTTTGCAATTTCGCTTATAGTTTGAAAAGGTAGATATTACGCTTCGTTTTAGAGTTCTGTCAAACCATAAAAGGTATTAGTATAGTTCAAAACTCTAGAAAGGACTATAAAAAGGGTGAAATCTATCTTTTTAAACTCTAAGCAACATTCTAAACTGTAAAATTTCTCGTGTGGTTTGATAAACTCACGGCTTCGTACATCAGAACTGTATATCTTCCAATTTATGTTTTTTTGTGTAAATTTGAATGTACTAGCTGCTTAGTCAAAATAAATGACTTTATGTAGGGCTGTTTATATTAATTACAGAAAGAAAAAGAAATAGGAAACGTAAAATATAAAATTTGAATTTGAGAAAAAGCTTGAATTAAATACACTCAAATAAATAAAACAATTTTCTTTGAAAAGGGGGCTTGCAATAATAATAATAATAACCATATAATAATAATGTGATCTAACATAAAAGCGTGGGTCGAAATTATAGAACATTTAATTTATATGAGAAGTGTTTTAGTATTTATGCCCCATGCTTTTATTTTAGGTCATATTATTATTACTATTATTATTGTTTTTTTGTTGGTTTTTTCGGGTGAACGCGGTATCCCATCATCAGCCACGGATTAAGTCAAGTGCTTGATGAGTTGAAGATGTTAAGAAGTCAATACGATGTTTCAAACCTCTTGCGATGATATTGTAGTAGGTACAAAATTAGGTGTACGGTGTAGTTTGGAGTTTCTCGTTTACCGCTGTTGTCCTTATGCAGCAGCCGAAAGTGTTGAAGGTGACATCAATATCCTCTAGATGCTTTTTTAGAGCTGCCATCAAAAACTTTATCCTTAAATTGTGTCCCCTTTCGCGTTTAGTTTCAAGCTTCGCGTTTTTATAATAGAGACGCATCAACTCTTCTATCATGGTTGTATTCCAATTGATGCTCTTTCACGATATTCCTGTTGAGGTGGTTGGCTGCAAATCGCTAACGCTGGCCAAAGCATTTCCTTCAGAAACAGTTGATGTTCAACTGTTTGCCGTTTGTCGCAGATGTCTTGCTGGCCATGTTGTTGATCGATGAGATCTGCCTGGCCATCACGCAGCTCACCATCGCCACTGTTCCGCATGATGTGGCCCCCAGCGGTGGCTCCAGGGGCGCCCCGACGATCCTCGGGAAGCAACCATTGTTTCAATATATTTCTTAAACTCTCCATCATTTATGGGTTTTGGTATTCCTCTCAGTCCCTTTCCTCCTCGTTTTCCGCCTGTTTGGCGTGGGAAACCCTGTCAGTGGAAATGCCGTCAAAGTCATGGAAAGAAAGGAAAAGAAGAGGCGAGGGGCCGATTAGACGTACTCCGAACCGCCGACTAAAAATGCTCACTGTATAAAAACGACTTCATAAAAATTTATTCGGATTGCGTAATCTGAAAGAGGGACGTTGATTTGATCTAAAACGATCATAATCAGAAAAATGATTTTTGGACGCTTAGATGCTTTTTCTCGTAGCGCTTCACATATATACAATTATATAGTATAATTCAAATATATTCATTATTCATAATTATTATTGATCTATATTTTGAAATCTTTGAAATGCTTTGAAATCTTTGTGAAATGATTTACAATCTTTTGAAATCTCTTGAAATCTGTGTGAATTTCTTTGAAATCTTTGCGAAATGTTTGAAGTCTTCTGAAATCTCTCTCAGACCTTTCAAATCTTTGTGGAATCTTGGAAATTTTCTAAAATCTTTCGAAATCATTGAAATCTTTGTAAATCTTTGAGAAATCTTTTGAAATCCTTGTGAAATGATTTACATTTTTTTGAAATGTTTCTGAAATCTTTGTAAATTTCTTTTAAATATTTGAATTCTGTGCGAAATCTTTGAAACCTTTAAGAATCTTTAAAATCTTTTTCAAACCTTTGAAATCTTCGTGAAATCTTGGAAATATAAATTATTTTGAAATCATTGATATCATTGTGAGTCTTTGTGAAGTCTTTGTGAAATCTTTGCAAAATCTTTTGAAATCAAATCTTTGAAATGCTTTGAAATCTTCGTGAAATGATTTATGAACAATCTTTCAAAATCTGTGTGAATTTCTTTGATATGTTTGAAATTTTTTCGAAATCTTTGTGAAATCTTGGAAATCTTCTAAAATCTATGAAATCTTTATAAGCCTTGGAAGTCTTCTAAAATATTTTGAAATCATTAAAATCTTTGTGAATTCTTTTGAAACCTTGTGAAATCAAATTTTCGACGTTTTTCTGAAATGATTTAGAATCTTTTGGAAACTTTTGAAATGTTTGTGAATTTCTTTGAAATCTTTGCGAAATCTTTGAAGTCTTCTCAAATCTTTTAAAATCTTTTTAAAACCTTTTAAATCTTTGCGAAATCTTTGAAATTTTCTAAAATATTTTAAAAACTTTTTAAAACCTTTGAAATCTTTGTGAAATCTTTGAAATTTTCTAAAATCTTTCTAAATCATTGAAATCTTAGTTAATCTTCGTAAAATCTTTTTAAATACTTGTGAAATGATTTGAAATCTTTTGAAATATTTGCGAATTCCTTTGAAATCCTTGCAAAATCTGTGAAGTCTTCTGAAATCTTTTGAAATCTCTCTAAAACCTTTCAAATCTTTTCAAATCTTGAAAATTTTCTAAAATATTTCGAAATAATTGAAATCTTTGCGAATCTTTGTGAAATCTTTTGAAATCCTTGTGAAATAATTTACAATTTTTTGAAATGTTTCTGAAATCTTTGTGAATTTCTTTTAAATATTTGAAATCTGTGCGAAATCTTTGAAACCTTTCGGAATCTTTGAAATCTTTTCAAAACCTTTGAAATCTTTGTGAAATCTTTTGAAATCAAATCTTTTAAATGCTTTCAAATCTTTGTGAAATAATTTACAACCTTTCGAAATCTCTGCGAATTTCTTTGAAATGTTAAAATTTTTTTCGAAATCTTTGTGAAATCTTTTGAAATCTTTGTGAAATCTTGAAAATCTTCTAAAATCTATGAAATCTTTATAAGCCTTGGAAATCGTCTAAAATAATTTGATATCATTGAAATCTTTGTCAAATCTTCTGAAACCTTTTGAAATTGAATCTTTGAAATCTTTTGAAATCTTTGTGAAATGATTTAGAATCTTTTGAAATGTTTTGAAATCTTTGCAGATTTCTTTGAAATTTTCGAAATCTTTGCGAAATCTTCGAAATCTTCTGAAATCTTTTGAAATTTTTGGAACATTTTCGAATTTTATAAATCTTTCTGAAATCTTTGAAATCTTTGTGAAATTACTTACAATCTTTTGAAATCTTTTGAAATCATTGTGAATTTCTTTGAAATATTTGAAATCTCTGAAATCCTTCTAAAACTTTTTAAATCTTTGTGAAATCTGAGAAATCTTCTAGAATCTCTTGAAATCATTTATATCATTGTAAATCTTCTGAAATCTCTCGAAATCTTTGAAACACTTTCGAATCTCATAAATCTTTCTGAAATCTTTGAAATCTTTGCGAAATCTTTGAAACCCTTCGGAATTTTTGAAATCTTTTTAAATCCTTTAAAATCTTTGTGAAATCTTGGAAATATTCTAAAATTTTTTTAAATCATTGATATCATTGTGAGTCTTTGTGGAATCTTTGTGAAATTACTTACAATCTTTCGAAATCTTTTGAAATCTTCGTGAATTTTTTTGAAATCTTTGTGAAATCTTAGAAATCATCTAAATTATATCTCAGAATTATTTACCAATTAGAATACTAATCTTGGTAATTAAATTTTTTTTATCTTTGTGAATTTTGTGAATTAAGACATCGGAATTGTATTATGTTTGTTTGTAAGGTTTAGACACCATACATTACAAAAATATTATTTTGTGCAAATATATGTAATAAGATATCGCAATGCCTGAAATTACACATAGGAAAACCTTATGTTAGATGCGCTTTATTTGTGCTTCTTCTAATGCCCTAATGGGCATTTCGAAATATTTGCAATGTTTGCGAGGTCGAAACTCATCCGGGAATCGAATCATTCCACTTAGACAAGTCGCGCCAAATTTCTCTGTTTGTCGACTTCTGTGTGTTAACGAACTCGTTTCTTGAATGTTTCCGATGGCCGTTTACATATTCAAATAAGACTTATTTTATCTGCGCAATCGACTTTCTCCAACTAACGAAAATTTATGATCTTGATGGGCGCCTTTGATTGACGTAACGTTTCAGGTTTCTAATTTCAAGGATAAATTAGTCTGCGGTTGTCACAGATTTTTAGGCTTGGAATTTTAAGAGCCACGATATAGAGCTGAACTTTACTCTCGACTATACTCTTAACTAAAGTTAACTTGAGTTTAAAGCCTTCAGAGCGCGGGAAAAAAATGTTGGTACGGGATTGATCTTGGAAAATATTTGGAAAATCGTTTGGGAGTCGTCTCTCATATAGTATACACGGAGAAAAATGGGAGTGAAAAATTGGGTCTTTAGTGCTGGTAGTCGATGTATTTATTACTGAACAGGCGTTTTAAAAAAAAATCGAGATTGAAATTACCTTATTAATTTAAGTGTAATTGCGGTATTAAATTTTTTAGGCAACTAAAGACATTACAGTTCATCGACGACTTGACTCCTCTAGCGCATTGTACAGAGTCCATTCCAGAACACGAATCAGTGATATACTCGCAATAATAATGAATGATCAACCAAACAGAAATTACGAGGACACATCGTGGAGCAGAATCCTGAAAACGTGGCCAAAACCCTAAAATTAAATTTAATCTTATTTACCTGCAATTTATGTTACAATGTTGATTCTCAATTAAACCATTATCTTGTGAAATATTGTTAATTTTTATTAAACCCTTATATATAATATATATAATTTCGAATTTCGTCAAGAATTGAGGGAATACCAGCTGTTTGAAAATATTATTATATAGGGTGTTGTAAACTCGTAAAAATTGGGATATAAAAAAATGTTGAAATAAGTATAAGATAATTCATTGACGAATAAGTTCCATGGACTACTTTCCTTTAGCCCTGTAAAAATCTTATGCGATTTTTGAAATTATGAGTAAATTTTTGTGTCGAACTAAACATAACTTTGTTTTCAAATAAATAATAGGAACTTATAAACAAATATAATTATTCTCCTTTCTCAATGTTTGTTAACGCGGAAATGAATAAATTATTATCATAGAGCATCTAGATCATCATCTTAAATTTTAGATTTTTATTATGAAAATCTTAATCAGCAGCCTCAAAAACCACTAATAACAAGTATGTAACATATTTTGCACCCGCCATTCTGAATTTTAAATTGTCATTGCGAAATTCGTAATTACCGACCTCAAAAACCACTAATAACATGATTAACATGTACTCAATTTCCATATTTTTTTGGGTAAGATCGTCCGCCATTTTCCATCTGCCATTTTAAATTACAGATTTTTATTGCGAAATTCTTAATCAGCAATCTCAAAAATCACTAGCAACATATTTGTGCGCAAATCCCATATTTTTTGGTAAAAGTATCCGACATTTCGGATCTGTCATTTTGAAATATTTATTTTTATTACGATATTTGTATTCGAAGACCCTAAAAATCTTTGCTAACATATTTTTGTGGGAATTACATATTTTTTTGGTAAAATTTTCCACCATTTTTAATCTGACATTTTGAGTTTTGAATTTTGATTGCGCAATTCGTAATCAGCGAACTCAAAAACCACACATAACAAATTTGTACGCAAATCCCAAATTTTTTTGTAGCTTGCTTTAGACTTTGATCTGCAAAAAAAATTTTTTTAATTTTCAGTTACAGCATGTATAGTTTCTGACTGAATATGATTAAAGTGGAAAAATGCAAATTCAAAAGCATGTCATGCATTAAAAAAAATCAATTCTCTGGAATTCTTTGAAATTTGTTGAAATATTTAGCATCATGTTAAATCGCTTGCAATAATTTATAATTCTACGTTAAGTAAATAAATAAATCATTCGTTTGTAGTTTCTCTATTTTTTGCGTCAATTCTTTCAATATTGTAACATTATTTATTTTTATACTGACTTTCTTATAATGATTTTTCTAGATCGCGAAGAAATTATAAGAAAGTCGTAATAGAATTGCACTCAAGAATGCAATATTATTGTACTGAAAAACTTGACTCAATTTTAATTTACCCTTCATGGAACTTGAGCTAAAGTTTGATGAAATTTAACTAAAGCTTGACTCAACTTTACTATACCTTGACTGAATTTTAATGAAATTTGATTCAATTTTAGGAAAACTTGAATTTGCTTTAGTAAAATGGTATTTACCTTTGATGGAACTTGACTATGCTTTATTAAAGTATGACTTAATTTTACTAAAACTTGATTCAACTTTACTGAACTTAATTAAACTTCGGTGAAGAGCAAAACACAACAAAAAATCTAATTTCTCCGAACTTCAGTTGACTCTCTAGAACTGAATATTTATGTTTTTCACTTAAAATGACTTGAACCTGATTTTCCAAAGTGCAACTTAAGTTAATCGAATCAGAATGAATAGATTTTTATTTGAACTGCATTTTTGATTCAGAAAAATTGAGTGTGGTATAACGACATAAGAAATAAAGAAAATTCAAGTTTAAGAAGACATTAACTCTACCGGAATATATACTTTTACTGAAAAGTGTACCTTTCATTAAACTTAATTCAAGTCTGTTGCTTGACTCAATTTAAATAGTTGTTTTGTTTCAAAAAAAGTTCATTCAAAATTAGTAAAGTTTGACTCAATTATAGCAGAAATTGACTCAACTTGTCGAGAACTTGATTCAATTAATTGTAACAGAATTTGAGTTCGACTTTGAAAGTTTGACTAAATTGTACCAGAGGCAGAGCTTCAAACAGTTAACTCAGTTTTTCATAACACTTGATTTTACTTGAATTAATGAAATTCAATTCAAATTTAATCCTAATGTATCTTGAATCAGATAAGTTTCAATCTCTTAAGAAATGAAGCTCAATTGGTAGTCGTTGATAATAACAATTTTATTTTATTTGAATCGAATTGAACTCAAATTAAAATGAATGAAGTGACTAAACATTTTTTAATTCTTTTACTTTTTTCTTCCAAATTCAATCTTCAGAGAAATCCTCAAACATTCTACAATCGGCAAATAATAAATGTTCCAGAAGTGAGTCATATTAATCGTAAGAAAATATTGAAATATTCACTATTTGTAAAATATATTGTTAAAAAATTGATGAATAACGCAAAATTTATAACGCTTTCGTGTTATTTTCAGAACAAAATTGTATTATGAGTTTGTTTAAAATTAAGAGAAATTCTATAAATAACGGAAATAAGATATTAAAATAATAGTGTTCGGTGCTGTTTATTTTGTTCCTGACGAAAAAGTATGAATAAAATAAACTATTTTCTCGTAATTTTTGTATTACTTATTTCAACAATTTACATTTTATTCAATAGTATTTCATTTAATATTTTATATATTATTTATATTATTTTATTGAATAGTATTTAGATTATTTTATAATAAATTACGTATTTTTGATATAGCTTTCATTTTTAAACGTGTTTCTCAAATTAGATGAAAAAGAAAAACTTTATCTCTTATGGATTTCCTCTTAATTCAAACCATTTGTGAACTATGGCCTAACAAACAATCAATTGCAAAATAATCTTTGGTGTGTGCCCGCTGCAATTTTACAGTTAGGATTTTTGATTTCTTTTAGTTATTTATCTGGCAGCTTCCTATTAATCTTTTTCTCTGTTACCACTCTGAAAACATCGTTCTTTTGTTAATAACAATTGTTATCAACAAAAATCTAGATTTAACGGATCTGCTTCATTTATTTGCGTTGCTTAAATCAGACACAGAGAAAAACGTTGATATCTCTTAAATTTTCTCTTAATTTAAACCTTTTCTCAATTACGGCCTTATAAACAATTAACTGCAAAATTAGCTTTGGTCCGTCCCATCAGCTGCAATTTTACAGTTAGGATTTTCGATTATTTTTTAGTTATTTATCTGATAGCTTTCTAATAATCTTTTTCGCTGTTAACACACTGAAAACATCGTTCTTTTGTTAATAACAGTTGTTATCAACAAAAATCTCGATTTAACGGATCTGCTCCTTATATTCGTAATGCTTGAATCAGGCACAAAGAAAAACGTTTATCTCTTTATTTTATTTCATGCTGCGCATTTTGTTTTTGCCAAAACCAGGGAGACATGTGCGAAAAAATCCGCATACAAACATCACGCACACTTGAGATTTATGTATATTTATCATATTTATCTATAAGATAATATTATACGTAAGAATATTTATTACTTTGTATACAGTATTCTATAAACGAATTACATAAAAAAGTTGAAGTTTTCGTACCAGTTTAAAGATGTTTTGTATAAAACCTAGAAACTGCACCAGACATGAGGTTTTGGATTATAGCAAAATTTTTGGCAGCAATATTCTCGAAAAATCTTGTTAGACGAAAAAATGTCTCACAGGAAAAAGATTTTTTTTCTGTGAAAGCAAAATCATAAAATATTGAAACCATATTGTTAAATGCAGGTGTTTGTTGATTACATCTGATATTAAGAAATGAACGAAGTTTTCAGAGTGGTAACAGAGAGAAACATTTTTAGGATGCTACCAGATAAATAACTAAAAAAAATCGAAAATTTTAACTGTAAAATTGCAGCTGAGACAGGCCAAATATTGTTTTGCTTTGTGCCTGATTCAAGCAACGGGATTCGGATACAGATTTCGGAATAATTCGAATTGGTTCGGAATGATTCGGAATGAATTTCTGTCTGGAACTTTCGTCAGGGCGCGATATGCAGCCGCAAAAATATCAATTGTAGTGCAAATCCAATTGTTTATAACGCTCAAACTTGAAAACGGTTTATAGTATGAAAAATTGTAAAGACATAAAAGTTTCGTTTTTCCATGAACTTCCCGAGAATAATTTTAGAAGTTTTTTTTCTCTAAAAATAACTTAATTGTTTAAAAAACTGTTGAAACAGATTTAGAAAAAAGTAAGTTTGATATTCATAATCAGGAGACTTTTGTCGAATTTTTAAGTCAAAGTCAGTGAGTCGAGCAATGGACTACTACAATGGACTTCTACAAAGTACTCTTTTTAGCTGTTTTTTGGTGATAATGGACTTAGTACATGAATATCGGCCCCGAAATAATATTGACTCGATACATATTTGAATGAAGCGTGTGAGTTTTTTCACAAGAGTGTAAACGTGTTTGCAGGTATCTAATAGGAAGGTACACGCTTGCGCGTGTACCTAGATACACAATGCACACTATGCATTTGTTTGTACAAATAGGCACGGTCAAACGCTTATTCTCATCCACTTAAGTAAATATTTACCGCTAATGTGGGAGAATGCGAGGCGTCACGCACGATACAGTACTGTCACAGTTCTGACTTAAAGCCTTCCTCGTTTAGCTCAATGCTCAATTTCCGCCTTTTTATCATGAAAAAATACCGGAGAAATCGGCTTTCTAAGTAAAACTTCAATTTTGTTTGTTTGTGTGTAGTCACTTAAGTTGTAGCCAGGGGAACCAGACTCAAGTCATTTCAGGTGAGGAACTTAGTTTGTGGAGATTTATAACGGAAGTTTGTGAAACTCAATTTTTTAAAAGCTTTACTACATAGTGACCGGGACAGTTAAAAGGGACCTCTCGTTTGAAAAAATTGATTTTCACTTTTTAATCGATTCTTATAGAAAAAAGTACGCTCTTTTTAATAAAACAACCTGTATATTTTTAACTGCATTATTCATTTTATAAACGTTATAACACTTCAAAGAAGAACACAGTAACTAAAAGACGTAAAAGAAACATCAGTAGATACAAAGAGTTTAAAAACTTTGTTTTTTTTTACAATCAATTCTGCTTCTTACGTGCTTTCTTCAATTTCACCTCTGGATCTGGTTTAAGATTTTTTCTTCTCCTTGATAAGCGTACCAACCTCTCATCTTTATTTTTCTTAGGTAATGTAGCCTTCACTTTATTCTTCTTCGATTGTAACTTGACTAATATTGTACTTCCTTTCTTTTTTTTGACCATTTTGTTCTTGTTCTCCAATCCTGATCTATCGGAATTTTTGTCTTCTTTCGTCTTTTTAACCAACTTTGCTTTAGGCAATGGTGCTACATCGTCGGCTTTTGTAATGTCAAAAACTAAATCTCGAATATTATTAAACAGATACCACTGGCTCTCTAAAGATGAACCTTGTGGAGTTATAATCTCTGGCATAAGATCATCTATAGGTTGTAATAAGAATTGAAATTTAGATGTTTCAACGCTGTCTGCAAACTGCTTCACTTCTATACCGTCCGAGGAAATTGCAAAATAATGAAAACTCGTTATTTCAATCGACGGTTTATAAAATTGTTTCAAATAGCTAACTCAATCGTATCAAACTACATTTTCTGCAGAGAAGGTTTATTATGACCCGAAGGAGATGAGGCAGTTACACATTATATCAAATCTTCATGAGTGTCGATGTTACAGCAAACTTCGATTTAAATATACCAAAGTACCTGTCTGGCGAGAATTTAGTATGGCCTGTTCGAAGGGAATTGTATGATATTGTTTTTTGTAATCCTGTGGCTCATTGTCACATCAGGTATCCAAGAACAAAGTTATTCTTATTTTGTTCCACGCAATTATCACTGAATAAGACTAGCGTTTCGGTATTATTTAACGTAGAAGGACAGTGATGAAGGCTGCCAGCAATACAGTTCCGAGCTTTTCCAACGTCATCTTTTTCATCGACCAAATAATTGTACTAAAAAGAAAAAAGATGATAAAAATTTACTATGCAACACTTTTGACAGATTTCATAATGATTCAAAATCACATACCAGCACTTTTTCTTTTTCATTCGTAATTCCAAATACTGCGCATTTTCTTGTTGCTTTAAAATAAGCGCTTCCTGGTTGTTGTGGACTAACAGGGTAATGAACTGTTTGTGCAAAATCGAACGATATTACTGTCACTGCTTCATCATTGTTTTTACAAAAGGCTTGATAATACTCTCTTTGATTTTTGGCTTTGTGGAGATGGTCTACAAATGTATTCAGCTTCTGTTCTCGTATTTCATCGGGACAATTTTTCAATTGTGAAATCGTCAGTGAATTACGTGTACAAACAATAATCAATTTGTTTACTTTCTAGTCATTAATTGTTACTTAAAAAATAATGTATGCAATTACTTCGACAAATATCACAGAGATCGTCGGCCGGTTTCATAATAGTAAGAAACGGTACCTATTTATACCAGATTCTCAGGAAAGTTTTATTACATGGCTTTCGTTCCTCTGGACCGAGTGCTGAAATATACATTCGATAAATTGATGACTTCGTTTCGCTAGATGGTAATTTCATGACACTATAGTCTTTAAATTTTAGAAGTCTTCCTGATAGTGGAAGAGCCAAACGATCAGCAGTAGGGTTAAATCAGGATATAATTTTTGAATATTGTGAGTGCTCTTTTTCTCCAGTCCTCTTTCTGCTTTGCTTCGATCGACCCGCCGACTATTCGTAAACACTTAAAGCATAAACAAAACTGAGATTAGGTTCTTAACGCTATGAGATCATCATCCTTCGAAGC
>JAUMHM010000072.1:25453816-25466297 GCA_032362435.1 Melikaiella ostensackeni
GAGAAAACAGTATGCAACATTGCCTTAAACGAAGAGAGGATAGAACAAGTTGATGAGTTCGTATATCTTGGAAGCTTGTTTACTGCTGACGGAAGGATTGATGCAGAGATTTCCAGACGTATGAATGAGGGTAAAAAGATTATCGGCAGTGAACGAGTTACGCTTACCCCGAAAAGGATTTGGCTTAATGGTATAATAATAATCATTCCTCACGAATAATAATAAAATTATGCCCAAAATTCGATTTTTTAGCAGCATACACTATTAAACCGATGCGTACAAAAATTTCAACATGACTCTGTTAGATGATTGTCTGGAATAATGTCTCGCGAAATTTTGAATTATCAATTATTTTTCAAGATTCTCCACTTTTAATTGAAAAAAAAATCGATTTTTGAGTAATTCAGGCGAGTTGAAGCTTACACTATTGAAAAGATTTGTATAAAATTTTCAACATAATTCCGTTACATAAATATCTAGAAAAATGGAAAAACTGTTTATAGTTACATTTTTATTTATAATATCAATATCAATGCTAATTATATGCATTATACAGGTATTGTACTATGTATTAAATATTCGTATTACTTTAAAACAAGTATATTATTTAATGAAAATTTTTATTTAAAAAAATTAAAAACGGACCATAGCCATCTACTTTCTTTAAATATTTTCTTAGATTGATAAAATTACAGAAATTTTGAGAATGTATTAAAAGGCGAAAAAAATGAAAACTTGACAAGATTTTCTCTTTTTTAATAATACTAATAATCTCGCCAAGTTTTCATTTTTTTGCCTTTTAAGACATTCTCAAAATTTCTTTAATTTTATCAATCTAAAAAAGGCCAATTACATTTTCTCAAATCATGCATAGAAGTCCACCTTAGGGTGTCAGAATGATTTAGTATCTGAATATATAATCTTATAGTGAAAGTTAAATGACACGTATTTGACAGTTTGATCAAATTTTTTTTTTTAATTGTTACAATAATTCGAAAATTACCTGCGGATTTTCAAAAATTGATATAAATGTTTGTCAAAATGCAATACTTCTCTAACGAACGCAAGTATTCATGATTTTCTCTTTTGTTAGACGTGGGAATTCTTACTCTTTCAATCGCTTCCCAAAAAAAGTGAAAAATTTACAGAAATGACAAAATGGCGGCTGTTTTTCTAAAAAATTTGAACGTAAATTTTTTCAAAATCCCCACTTTTTTAAATTTGTATTTTTGTTTAGAAATATATGGTAATATGTACTACATATATTAAGCCCCCATGAAAAACTTCTCATATAAACCGAAACTATAAGCAAACATAGGAATAAATAAAAAAGATGGGGCTTTCCAGAAAATCTTATTTATTTTTATTATCGGATTTTGAAAACATGAAAAGAAGATTTTCAAGAAAACCCCAAATTTTTTATGTCAACCCTTTTTGAGGCCGGAAAATTAAAAAAAAAATATAATTGTTGTGGGTTGATTTAGAACCAATCTATACAGATTACTCCATTTTTCAAAAAGAATATGGTAATAATCTAAACCAATAACCCATTTATAAAAAATTACTAACTTCCTCAAATTTTTCAAATATATTTAAGTAAAATAGATATCTTTTGGTAAATTGGGTTAATCATTAACAACCTCAATTAGAAGAAATTTTAAGTATTCATAGACAACCCTGCAGATTGGAACCAATCTTTGCTTAACGTCTCTCTTTTAAAATTTCCTAAAGATCGACATGGAATCTATTTTCCTATGAAAATTTTTTGTGCAGTGAAAAAGAACACCCAAAAAATTCAAAATTCAAAAATAGACTTTCAGACTACCTGTTTTTTCGGCTCATTAGAGACAGATGTAGAATAAATTGATTTTTTCTCGGAAACGATACAAAATATTACAAAAGAGCAAGAGGTATTTTTTTGGAACTTTTTTGAATGTATAAACTCTTAACCGAACATTTTTTGTACCTTTCGTTGTTTCCGAGAAAAATTCGAAAATTTCATCTCCCATCTTTTAAAATAATTTTTTTCTATGTGAAGCAGTGGATTACCGTGAATAAAACTCAGGAGATGTGTTGCGCATATTACCACCTACTAATAAAAAAAAATAAAAATTTTAAAAAATCGCGTTTTTAAGAAAATACATTTTCAACAATTTTAGAAAAACAGCCGCCATTTTGTCATTTTCTTATTTTTTTATTTTTTTATTTTTTTTAGATGAATCGGAATTGCAAGAATTCACATGTCTAAAAAAACGAAACGTTAGTTCGGAAAATATTGCATTTTGAAAAAAATTTCTGCCTATTTTTGTGTATTCGCAGGTAATCTTGGAATTATTGTAACAAATAAAAAAATTTTGATTTTTGATCGTGACCTAGACTTTTCATGAAATTTTGAATGACTTGAAATGAAATTGGTCAAAAAAATTTTAATTATATCTTTCAGAATTACTTGGCAAACTCTGATTCCACAAACTATGTTGATTGTACTGATAACTTTTTACTTGGCGGATTTTTTTTGCATCGTAGATGTTTTTGGTGAGATTATAATTTGTGATGTATAAAAAAAATTAGAGTTATAATCTTATGTATATTAAAAAATGAGTTCGCTTTTAATTATCTCGACAACTGTAGCATTTTGGAGATAAAAGGACTAAATTATATTTGCTCGCATATTTGTTTGATTTCTATTTTTTTAATGCTGCTGGGGCCTCGAGTAGGCGGTCTGGTGTGGACCCTGACTCACCTCGATTCGGACCGTCTCCGGATCGTAAACAGTCTCGTGAATGTTTTCTTGCGATCCACGTCCCGATACGCGGCTTTGGGTCCGAGCACCGGGCCCGAAACAACCATGAAAACAATTTTAGCTCTGTTATTCCTTCTATCCCTTTATCGACTTCAACTTAAAAATTTGTATTGTCTGCAAGTCAAATAAAGAATTGAAAATATATCATAAATTTTCGACTTAAATTTATACAACTTGACTCCACTTTCCCAAAGTAAAGTCAATTTGAATCTGACTTGAGTTAACTGAAATTTGATATGAATTGAAGTTGCATAGTTTGAGTCAAATCTCCAAGTTGAATTGATTCAATTAAACCATTAATCTCCAACTAATTGAAAAGATTGTTAATTTAGAAAGTAATGAGTCTTTCGAGTCGAATTAAGTCAATCTGAATCGACAATTTGTTTTCTTGGAACCCTTGTGGGAAAAGCCCTGTTTAGACCTTTTTGGAATGTTGGCTCCCGTCATGGGCCCTTGAGGGCCCTCGCAGGTTGATGAGTTAAAATTTCTAAGTTCAAAGGGTTAATATTTTTTTACACAACAAATTTTGATATTTGATTAGTTACGACTTACAAAAAAAGCATTTTTGTTAAAATCAAATGATTTTTTTATGTAATAAATTGTCTTTTGTGTCAAATAGTAACAAAATCTCATCCAAATGTGCAGTTATTGAGAATAAAGGTCATTCCGACAAATTTTGCTGCGTGTGCAGTGTGCCTGACTGAAAAAAAGTTGTAAACATTGTGGTAAGTTGGTCAAAAGGAAAAATGCAAGTCTGATCAGATGCTGGTCATGGGTTCAAGTCCCGGTCGAATCGCTAATATTTTTCTTCATTTTTTATTTATAAATTTTGTATACATATTAACAATACGTATGTGTACGACCATATTAAAACAGCCCACTTTGTCGCTTGTCATTAAGGGTCAACTTCAAACTGGGCTCTTTTAATATGGACGTACATATGTTTTATTTATTAAAATATGTTTAAAAATTGTGAGGAGAAAATTTAAAAGCATTTTTAAAAATTAAAAATTTACCATCAGAGCACCTGAGAAGAGCCCACGAGGGCAACCATAAGGGTTACCGTGAAGGAGCCCACGTTGGATCCTTATGGACTATTATGTCGTTTCCATGAGGGGCCACGCCTGGATTGTCCTCATGGGCCCCTCATGGCCTGAGGGAAATCCATGAGTGCCCCCTACGGGGGCCCATTCCATTTTTCCACACAGGAAATTGGTACTTCCTGCCTAAAATTTGCTTGATTTTCAAAGTTCTTTTTTGCTTTTAGACTAAAGAATATAAAAATAAGTCAGCTTCTTTTAAATTCAGAGTAAACTTCCTGCTCAAAGTACTTTGGTACGAGAAAGACCCAGCGTATATAACGGCGTCCGGAAGGCCTTGAACCCCGATGAAACCAAGGACGAAACAAGAATATCCGTGAGCAAAAATCGAGCCACGACATGGTGCACTTTCAGTTGCTTGTTGCCCACCAAGTTTTATGGAGGTTCAATCTACAAAACCGTTTAAGATTTTCTGCTCTTGTACTTTTATAATTAATGGAAAAGAATTAAATTTAAATACAAAAACCCAAGCAGATATTTTCCCATCTTCTCCTATTTGAAGTTGGGTTTTGGTGGGGCCCCTATTAGAATTTCTAGTTTAGAGAAAACTGTTGGGGACCCTGTCAGGCTCTAGTGAAGATTCCATGCTTCGTATAGGTAAAGCGAATCTTTTTGTATCTAATGGGGCTTCGACCAGTATTCCTAGTGTAGAGAAAACTGGTGGGGGCCTTATCAGGCTCTATTGAAGAATTTTTTGTTTTGTTTTGTTATTGTCAAGAAAAAAATACAAGTAAATTTCTAAAAATCAGTTTGAAGAGTTTTAGATATTTAAATTGTGCAAATGTAAAAAATGTGGTTGTTTTAAACAATATTCCACTGTTAAAGATTAGGAAGTGATGTGGAAATTCTATGCATGATTTACAGGACAATCATCTTATACTGCATACTATTTATAATTTCTTTAAGACCTACTTACACTATATTTACTTATTCTAGATCCGACTTACATATTATTAAACAATTTTTAATAATATTTCAATCTAATCTAGTGTAAGTGAACAAATACTGCCATAGAGGTCCGCTTCTGTTTAGTTGGGTTGTGGAAAGACGACCCCCACTAAAACACTACTAGAAAGTCTAGTAGGGCCCACATCGAAAAAAAACGTTACTTTGATGATGGGGCCCCGGCTAATTTTCCCCACTAGAGCCCGATTATAAATAGGGGAAACTCGTCAAAGCCCCACTAGAACCCCTTCGAAATTTCTGCACAAGAAGAGCTCTAGTTAAAAAAAAAGTTTTCAAGCTTTTTTCAGATACAAAGCTTAAAAATTACTTGCAATTTTTTTTTGAAAAGATTTTTTTTTAATTACAAATTCGGGTGATATCCAAGTTGGGAATATTGAACATTCTTAAATTTTGGAGCTTTTAATTAAACTTTGACTAATATTTAATTATACTTCTTTTTGGTGCACCCAGAAAAAAATGTTCTTCATTCAACAAAATCGTTTCGTTGACCCCATTTGGTTGATTTCAGAAAATATTTTGGTTAAGTTAACAAAAATTTTGTTCAGTTAATAAAATTTGTTTGCTTTAATAAAAAAAAAATTTGGCTGAATTGATTTGTTGATTTTAGAAAGTATTTTATTAATTGAACACAAATTTTTAGTTGAATCTACCAAATAATTTTTTTCTTGGATCACCCAAATATTTTAGTGTCCAAATAATAACCATATTCTAGGGTTGAATCAACCAAAATTTTCATAATTTAACCAAATATTTTTTTGGATGTGTTTAGGAAATTTTAATTTTAATTCCACTAAAATTGAACGTTTCTAATTATTTTTAGATTAAAATTCTTATGCTTTCGTATTTGGATGGCCCAAATTTTATCACCTTAAATAGACATTGCCGAATTTGCTTAATTTTAATATTTGATCATTCAAATTTTGGTCGCCAACGAGATTAATGTTCATGTATTCCAACTTCGAATCTTTAAATTTTTAACTCCTGAAAATGCAAGTACTTTTAAGTCTAGACGCTTCTACATTCTACATTTTTTGTCCTTTTTCACATTTTTTTCCTTTCGGAATTTGAGCGCTTCAAGTTTGTAGACTTTCAATTCTGAACGCTTGAAAATTTTTTATGTTTCAAATTTGTACATCGATTTAAATGCACGTATTGAGAGCTGCACTTTTCAAGCATCTAATTTAAGATTTTTGCATTTTTGGCACCTTCAGTTTTAGGCGCCATTAAATTTCCTCGCTTTCAATTTTAATTTTTACTGAAACCGGAAGCTTTTAAATTTAAACGTTTTCAAATTATTATGAAAAGATAAATTTATTATTATTTATTCAATACTATTCACAAAGTAAGATATTGTATAGGTGACTAAGAAACCGAAATCAATTTTGGACACGGAAACCAAGGCCAGGGCTTAATGTTTCTGTTTTTTATATTTTCCAAAAAGATTATAAATTATGTTTCTATAATCTTTTATGGAAAGTAAGATATTGTAATCGTACTATTTTAAATTTTTTAAAGTAAAATTCAACATTTTATGTGCATAAAAGTTTAAACAAAATAAAATTTAGTTTTTTTGCTACAACAAAAATTTTAACTTCATAAATATTTCAATTTTAAATTGTAGAAATAAAAAATTCTCAAAGATATTAAATTATTGACTTTTGTACCCTTTAAATTGCAACTTATTCATTTTTAATGTACATATTTAAAATTGTTCAATTCTACATACTTTGAAACTAAAATTGCTCAATTTTCAACGCTTCCAATTTGTAAATTTTCAATTTTAAATATTTATTGTTGAAAATTGTTCCGTTTTGAATAATCCTTAAAGTTTGGGGGACTAACAAGATATTTTTCTTTTTTCAATTTTCAATAAAGTCATCTAAAATTTAAATCGGAATTGTTTGTTTTAATGGTAAAAAGAGCCCAGATTTAAAGGGACTAAAATTCTGAATTTGAAGTGAGGTTTAAATGGAGAGTCGGAGAGTGAGTGATTTATGCAGGAGTTCAAATGTCCTTATTTAAAATGGGAGTGTTGATTTTGGAATAATTGTTTGTTTTTAAAGATAGAAGAATATGGATCGTAGGCAAAAAGCCGAGAATTTCGGGTCTGGGTGGGTTTCTACAAATTTTTTTGAGTAAGTAAAATTTTATATAGATCGAATCCATTTCAAATCAGGCAGATTCTACACTTCAATTCGCAGAATCTCTCAGTTACGAAATATGTTGTTTTTAGAGGAATTTAGGTGACACGTGTATTTCTCCAATTTGAGAAAAAAAAATTCCGCGAAGTTACGGGTATTTGAATTTTGACGTCTATTTAAAAAAAAAAGACACCAATTTTTGCTTCAAAATTCTATAGTTTTTGTTCTAATTCATATATTCCAATTTTCTTTTTGAAACCTGATGAGTTTTACCGTCAATTTTCGAAAAAAATACAGTTATATATTTCTTGCCAATTTTTCCTTGAAGTTGACCTTTCATAAGGAAAACATCTTGTGAGTTTTATGCGGGCTAAACCATTTTTGTGGACAGGAAAATTTTTTTTCATTGCATCGAATTTTCGCATTTTTCTTGGAAACGACGAAGGACACAACAAAATTCTGAGATGAATGTTTACACGTCTAGAAAAATTCTACAAAAAATGCTTCTTGCTCTTTTGTGATATCTTGCATTGTTTACGAAAAAAATTCGAAAATTATATTTTTAGGAAAAAAAAATCTGAAAACATGGACAAATATAGGATGTCTTTTTTTATATAAGGCTAAATTAATTAAAATTTTTCAAAAAATATAAGTGTAGGTTTTTTTTGAAAATCGATTTTTGATATATTCAAACAAATCGTCGCCACTTTGGTAATTTTGAAAATTTTTTTAAATTTTTCGACAAATTTCGAAAGAGGATGGTAAATCTCACTAGGATTCAAAAACAAAATTGTGGTATCTGAATTAGATCAAAAGCTATAGAATTTCAAAGAAAAATTTGTGTTTTTTAAGAAATAGACATCAAAATTCAAATACTCGCATCTTCATGGATTGTTTTTATCGGATAAATACGTGTCACCTAATTTTCTCTAAAAAACAACATATTTCGTTGCTGGAAAATTCTGCAACTTGAAGTGTAGAACCTGCCTGATTTGAAATGGATGATCTATAGTACTTTTTATACAACTTTATTTACTCAATAAAAATGTGGAAAAATACCCAGACCTGAAATTCTCAGCTTTTTGCCAACGATCCATATTTTTTTAAATTTAAAAACCAACAATTATTCCAAAATCAACATTTCCATTTGAAATATCAAAATATTAAAATAAGGAGCTTTGGACTCCCATATAAATCACCTCTGCCTTTAAAGTTTAAATCTGGCCTTTTTTCTATCAACCCCAAGAATTACGTTGAAAATTTAATTATTTTGTTCAAAACTGAACAATTTTGATATAAAATCGTTGAAATTGGTTGAAAATTCAACAGTTTAGATGAAAATTCATCTTTTTGGGTAAAAAATTTAACTACTTTGATATAAAATTTTACTATTTAATTTAAAAACAACTTTTTTGTTCAAAATTCACATTCGCGGGTTGAAAATTCGACTGTTTTGTAGAAAATTCGCATTTTTGGCTCAAAACTTCAACAATCTGGTTAATTTTTTTATCTCTCTTGACTGAAAATTCAATTCTTTTGTTGAAAATTTGTTTTTTGGTTGAATTCAAGTGTTTTTGAATTAAAACTAATTTTTTTGCTTAAAATATCAACTGTATCATTTTTTGCGGAAATTCCATTTTTTTCGATGAAAATTAGTTTTTTTATTTGAAAATTAATGTATTTTGTTGAAAATTAGTCTTTTTTTGGTAAAAAATTAATCTTCAAAATTCATCTTTTTGGTTGAAAATTTAACTACTTGGTTGAAAATTGAACTCATCTGTTAAAGAATCATTCTATTGGTTAAAAATTTACCATTTTTGTCAAGAATTCATTTTTTGTTGTTGAACATTCATCATTTTAGCTGAAACTTCATCTCTTTTGTTGAAAATTTAACTATTGAGACAAATTTTCTTTAACATTAATTTTTTTAACTGAAAATTTAATTACTCTATTTTTGTTTGAAATTTATATTGTTTAGTTGAATATTCAACTATTTGTTTGAAAAAATTTCCTTTTTAGTTGAAGATGCATGTATTTTCTCGAAAATTCGTCTTTTTTGGTTTAGTTCAACTGTTTTTGAATTAAAATTAGATCTTTTTTAGTTGAAATATCAATTATTACATTTTTCATTAAGAATTCATCTTTTTTCATTGAAGATTCATTTTTTTAACTGAAACTTCATCTCTTTCGTTGAAATTTTAACTATTGTGATAATTTTTTTTCATTAATTTTTTTTAACTGAAAATTTAACTATTCCGTTTTTTTATTAAAATTTATATTGTTTAGTTGAAGATTCAACTATTTGTTTGAAAAATTCTCCTTAGTTGAAAATGCATGTATTTTGTTGAAGATTCGTCTTTTTTGGCTGAAAATTAATCTTTTTGGTTCAAAACTTAAGTACTTGGTTGAAAATAAATTGAACTCTTCTGTTAGAAAATCATTCTTTTGGTTAAAGATTTATCATTTTTGTTAAAAATTCATTTTTTTGGTTGAAGATTCATCATTTTACCTGAAACTTCATCTCTTTCGTTGAAAATTTAACTATTGTGATACATTTTTCTTCACATTAATTTTTTTAACTGAAAATTTAAGTAGTCCATTTTTTTCAACATTTTTTATTGTTTAGTTGAAAATTCACATATTTGTTTGAAAAATTCTCCTTTTTAGTTGAAAATACATGTATTTTATTGCAGATTCGTCTTTTTTGGCTGAAAATTAATCTTTTTGGTTCAAAATTCATCTTTTTGGTTAAAAATTTGACTACATACTTGGTTGAAAATTGAACTCTTCTGTTAAAAAATTATTCTTTTCGTTAAAGATTGATCAATTTTGTTGAAAATTTATTTTTTGTTGTTGAAGATTCATCATTTTAGCTGAAACTTCATCTCTTTTGTTGAAAATTTAACTTTTGTGATAAATTTTTTTAATATTAATTTTTTAAAATGAAAATTAAAGTATTCCATTTGTGTTTAAAATTTATATTGTTTAGTTGAATATTCAACTATTTGTTTGAAAAAATTTCCTTTTTAGTTGAAAATGCATGTATTTTGTTGAAGATTCGTCTTTTTTGGCTGAAAATTAATCTTTTTGGTTAAAAATTTAACTACATATTTGGTTGAAAATTGAACTCTTCTGTTAAAAAATCATTTTTTTGGTTAAAGATTCATTATTTTTGTTAAAAATTCATTTTTTTGGTTGAAGATTCATCATTTCAGCTAAAACTTCATCTCTTTCGTTGAAAATTTAACTATTGAGATAATTTTTTTGACATAATTTTTTTGACTGAAAATTTAAGTACTCCATTTTTTTTAAATTTATATTGTTTAGTTGATGATTTAACTATTTGTTTGAAAAATTCTACTTCTTAGTTGAAAATTCCTGTATTTTGTTGAAGATTCTTCTTTTTTTGGCAAAATATTCATCTTTTTTGTTGAAAATTTAACTACTTGGTTAAAAATTGAACTCTTCTGTTAAAAATTCATTCTTTTGGCTAAAGATTCAACATTTTTGTTGAAAATTCATCTCTTTGGTTAAAAATTTAACTATTTTATTAAAATTCAACTGTTTGGATTGAAAATTTAGCTTTTTTAGATGACAATTCAACTATTTGGTTGAATTTTCATGTTTTTGTTGAAAATTCGTCTTTTTGGGTTCAAATGAATCTTCTTGGTTGAAATTTCATCTTTTTGGTTAAAGAATTTAACTATTTAATTGAAAGTTGAACTCTTCTCTTAAAAATTTACTTTTTTAGTTGATGATTCATCATTTGAGTTGAAAATGTATAGCCCAATATATGAAAAGTGAAATTTTTCTCCTACACTGAAATTCAAAATTTTCTAAAACATTCCGTGTTTTAGAAAGATTATGTCGGTCATGACTATCCTACGACTTTCAATAAAAAGTATAACAACTGGCACTCGACAGATATGAATGAAGTTATGTAAAAATAAAATTTGGATATTATACATATATTTTTCAAATACAAATGTAACTACGAAAAAGTTACATTTTGAATCGGTAACGATAACGATAACAAGTTCCTTTAAAAAGTAACTTTCCCATCACTAGTACTTTTTATTCAATAGCATTTTTTTCTCAGTGTAAAATTAAAAAAGGACCTTTGGACACCTACATAAATCACTCTCCCTTTAAGTTAAGCCTCACTTCAAAGTCCGAATTTTGGTCCCTTTAAATCTACTCTCCTTGCCTCTTTTGCTATCAAAACCAAGAATTCCACCGTCAATACAAGAAAAAATAAGCAAGAAAGATCCCACACTCAAACAAACGAGTGAACTATATTATTGGTCGAATTTAGAGTCTGAGTTCTTGGAGGTAAACCTAAAAAGTACAGGTAAAGGTAAATAGAAAAATCCTAGAGAACCTGGCAGGTAATCCTAGAGGCGGCTGAGTACAAAAGAGACCCAGAGGAGGTATGACGTCCAGACGGGTTTGTATGTTCATGCATTATACCATATTATAGACTTTATGTATACCACCGACTGAGCCGAAGCTGAGAAGGAAAAATTCTGTTTGTGCCGAATCACCAGACCATTCGTGATTTTCGTCTTGAATATTGAAGGACACCTTTTGGGTCTGTGTGGGTACCAGACAGGTGCGCGCCAGGAACCAGGTACCTGGTACCAGTCTCAAATAGACTGCAACCTGGCCAGCTGGTTCGTGCCGTTCCACGAAACAGGTATTTTCCATTGGCGAATCTCAGCAGAGGGTGAAATTGGGTAAAAGGGTAAAACCGGTCTCATAATGACATTATTTAGGTTTTTGCGATATTTCAAAGTCACCAGAAAGCTGACTTAAAATTTAAAGGGAGCACGTTTATGGTGTTATTAATGGGACTTTTTATTTACTCTAACATTATATTTTGGTAAAATAAAATAAAAAAATAATACACTTCATAAATCAAATTGTTTGAAGGTTTTTGCTTCTTATAGAGGAAGCTTTGTAATAGTGAAAATTTCGAAAAACTTTTTACTCGTTTAATTAAACGTTTCTCGATTACAAAATGTCTAATACAATGTTCTAAGCCATTGTCCGGATGTATCTCTCTGTGTGTGTGTGTCAACAGTACTCTTTTTGTGATAACTCGAAAACAAGTACAGCCAGGGTCCTGAAATTTGGAGGAGTTGTCCTAAATACGAAGTGTCTCGGCGTCCCGAAAATCATGTATTTTATAAATTTTACTCCTTTTGAGTTTGTCGGAGATTAGCAAAACTGCTAGTCGTTCCTAAATAAAATTAAATTTAAAAAAACTAATGAAACTTGAAGTTAGGTTATGTTTTTTTATAAAGTATAGTCCTTTAAGCTTTAACTTTAACTTATTCAAACGTAGTGTCTCATCATCCCGAAATTCGGGACGACTAGCAAATCTTGCACTTATGGCTAGTCGTCCCGAATTTCGGGATAACTAGCATTTTTCACACATTCTTTGAGTTCAGCTGCATATTATTGAAGGA
>JAUMHM010000072.1:25474724-25500819 GCA_032362435.1 Melikaiella ostensackeni
TATCCACTGAAACGAAATTTTAAAATTTCCATTCTTTAAAAAAAAAAACGAAGACGATACAATTCGACATTTTATGATTTTAGAACCGATTATCGATTTTCACTTCCGAAAACTTTTTCGACGAAGAAATACTCAACCGAGCGAACACGAAACAATGTTTTTTTACTCGGAAGAAAAGATTTCCTAACAATGCTAACATTTAAAACTGTCATTTGAGGGGTGAAACCATAACCTCAAAATTAGATCACTTGGACTTTCGCAAATAACATGTTTATTGGGAGGTGATTTTAAACACTTTTACAATTCACACCCCCGTAATGTGTTTAATTTCACCTGAGAAGACTTTCTTTCTCGTTTTTTAGTGAAAATAAGGAGAAAAGTTCACGAAATGTGCAATCCCGACCCCCTCTGCAAAAGTTAACGACACGCGCGAATGTTAGGAAAAAAAAAAACGGAACGTCAGCGTCTCATGACACAAATTAGAAAAATTCAAATCTAAATTTTGATCGAGAATATCGAGAATAAAATTCGCATAAGACTTCTTAAAAAAATAAGTACTCCAAATCTTTAATCTTTATTGGAATTACTGATATTCATTTAATTAATTATTTTATTTATTAAGTTTTAGAGTACTTCAAACTTCGATTATCGATCGCAACTTCAGATTTTGAATTTCGTTGAGTCACGTCGTACACCTGACCCGCCAATTTTTGCCGTTTGCACTCATTTTGTTAACGTCGGACTCGAAATCGTCGAAATTGATTTATCGTCAAATTTTCTTGACAATTTTCGTCATAAAAACGTTCTCCAAGTGACATCTTCCGAATTCCGGGGTTCTGAAGCATATAAGTTTTAACAATCTCGCGGTAATATTTTATTAATTTGCCAAAATTCGACTGACCCACTTTCGAGGTTAGAATCTTTGTCTTCGTCAGCTGTCAACGTTAATAAGATTATTGTCTGTAAAAGCTTTTCTTAAACTAAAAGTGTTGATCGTCAGTTCAGTAATTCCTCGACGAAAACAATTCTCGGGTGTGTTAAATCGAGAATCGGAAAATTTGTAGCCAAAATTCGTATTCGTTTTCGTATTCCTTTGTTTGGTACCAACAATGCAGAATCAGTGTTTTCTATGATTAGAATTTTAAATATAAAACGGTGTTTTGGGTTTTAATTCTTTTTCGTGGTCGATATATCAATAAAATAGTATATTTAGAAATTGTGTCCAAGTGTTGATTTGGCTTACCGTCCTAAGGTCAAGGTTCTAATTTCCAGCGCCTTCGGAGTGTTTGAGGATTTTTACCAGGTAAGGTAAGTTGAAAAATGACATGTTTATTCAAAATTTATAATTAATCTTTACGAACTGTCTACCGTTACGGAATTTCCCGTAAGACTAACCCCTTTCCAGCTCGTTCAGGGCTAAAGTTACGGAATTTTCCGTACCTCTAGCCCTAGCGCTATACCTGACCGGGTTAGTGTTACGGAAAAATTCCGTAACACTAGTCAGTGCCTAATCTTTGCGTAATTCAAATGAACCTTTTTTGGCGTTCTATTTTTAGAACAAAAAAATTGTCTTAAGAAAGCAGATTTCATTTCGATCTTTATGAAATAATTTTCTACCAAAAGAGATGAATTTTCAGCGAAGGAGTTGACTTTTCAAGCTAAAAAGTCAAATTTGTTAGAAAACAGTTGACTTTCAATGCCAAAAATATGAATTTTTAACCAAGAAAGATGATTTTTCAAACAAACAGTTGAATTTTCAACGAATAAAAAATTAACTTTAGACCAAACAGTTGCATTTACAACCAAATGGTTGAACTATCAAGCAAAAGAGACGAATTTTCAACCAAATAGTTGAATTTTTAAGCTACAAAGGTGAGTTTTCAACCAAATGGTCAAATTCTTAAACGAAAAAAATTAATCTTTAATAAAAAACACTTGAATTTTCAACCAAAAACTTCAATTTTTAATCCAAAAAAGATGAATTTTCAAACAAAAAAGATGAATTTTCAAACAAAAAAAGATGACTTTAAGAAAATAGTTAAACTTTGAATAAAATAATTAATTTTTTAACAAAATATTTTAATTTTTAAACCCGAAAATATGAATTTTCAACCAAGAAAGATGAATTTTCAACCAAATAGTTGAATTAAAAAAAAATAATTATTAAACAAACAGTTACATTTACAACCAATTAGTTAAACTTTCAAGCAAAAGGGATGAATTTTCAACAAAATAATTAAATTTTCAGCCCAATAGTTGATTTTTCTACAAAAATAATAGAAATTTCAACCCAAAAAGACGAATTTTTAACAAAACAGTTGAATTTTTAAGCCAGAGAGGCGAATTTTCTACAAAGCCATCGAATTTTCAGCCTGCAAATATGGATTTTCAAGGAAAAAGTTCATTTTCAATCAACTAGTTGAATTGTAAATTCAGAACGATGAACATTTAATCAAAGTGATGGACTTTCAACCAATAAAATTAATTTTTAACAATGTAATTCAATTTTCAACCCAGTAGTTTAATTTTGAATCAAGTGGTTGAATTTTCAATCAAGAAGATTAATTTTCCACCAAAAAAGACAAATTTACAACAAAGTACATAAATTTTCAACCAAATTGTTAAATTTTCAACTGAAAACGATTAATTTTCAACCAATAATGGAACAGTCAAATTTGCAGTTGAAAAAATTGATTTTCAAGAAAAAAAAACGAATTTTCGACCAAATAGTTAAATTTTTAACTAAAGAGGTGGATCTTTAACTAATAAAATTAATTTTTAACAAAGTAATTCAACTTCAAACAAATTAGTTGAATTTTCAATCAAGAAGATTGATTTTCTACCAAAAAAGACGAATTTACAACATAATAAATCAATTTTCAACAAAACAGTAGAATTTTTAAGCGAATTAAAAAAAAATTATTAGGCCAATAAAAGAAATAAAAGAAGAATGATGGCATACAATTTAAATTGTTTGCATTTACCCTCTCTTTATTTTCAGATAGAATTTTCACTATTTTTACCAAATTTCTGATTGTCGTTTTATGTTTA
Source organism: Melikaiella ostensackeni (assembly GCA_032362435.1). Classification (NCBI taxonomy): domain Eukaryota; kingdom Metazoa; phylum Arthropoda; class Insecta; order Hymenoptera; family Cynipidae; genus Melikaiella; species Melikaiella ostensackeni. The sequence continues at coordinate 25,477,776 of JAUMHM010000072.1, forward strand.
AAATTCTTAATTAAGTAATAAATTAATAAAATAATAATTTGATAGAGTTGTTAATATTATTTAAAGTTATTTTTTTCTGCAAATCGAAAATTTTAGATCTATTTCGTACAATAAAAGATATAAAAAAGGATAACAGTAAGAGATGAGAGACATTCTTAAAAAAGAATAATGACATACAATTAAAATTATTTCTACTTGTGCTTGGTCACATAGAGTTTTTCAAGGCTTCTCGTTCGATCATCGAAGTTTAGCAGCGCATAAATGAAGAAATTATTTTTAAAAAATGACTTAACAAAAACTTGCAGGTTTTTGAAAAAATACCCAAGATATTCGTAATCAGGGAACTTTTTTGACATTTTAAAAAACGTTATCTCATTCATTGGTTATAATTTTTCACATTATTCAAATGTTTCACTATTTTTTGTTGTCCAATGAAAATTTAATAAAATTTGTTTGTGCAGAATTAATGCATTTAATTTGTAAATTAAATGCTGTATGGAACTCAGTTTTAAATTAAGTTTAATCAGTTTTATCTAAAGTAATTAAAGTTTTATGCTTTTAATATTCTGAATATGAAGACTTTAATTTACAATCTACGTATTATTCATTTCAAAATAAGTAAAATAAACTTGATGCAAACGAACAAATTAAACCGAAACAAAAATCCAATAAATCATTCTTATTAAAAGTAACGTTTTTATTTACACCGCAACTCTGCAAACAATACATTATTGTTAATACCATTTGCCTGGCAGAATACATTGAATAATCGAGCAACAAATGAAATTATACTTGCAAATTAGCTCATTAATTTCTTGTAAATGAAGATTTTCATTTTTTGTTTACGAGAAAAGGCGATGAATCCGAAACGAAAAGCGTTGTTACACATATGTGGGTACACATCCTAGTCATACGAAACGACGTATACCTGAGCATAATCAACCGTCTGTTCATTGTCTACCGTTGATGATAAATAATGTATTATTTTTCCATGCAAGGAAGCAAACTTAACATATTCCAACCTCACATATACAATATACATATACATGTGTGAAATGCGCAAACTTGGGAATTAGAAATTATGCATAAACCGGATTCGTTCCAAGAATATCGGTTACTTGTACCTTTTATACATCTAAATGAATATTATATATGTATAATTTTTGCTTGTGTATAATAATTTTGTATGTGTAGTCAGTAAGGCTATCGTAAGTACTTGTGTTTTTCGATATTTACGAGAAACCATTTCGTCGACGATCGTTCTCTTATCTTTATGCGCAGATTGACCGAGTTGGAAAAAATTCATTTCCCAAGGAAACAATCGAAAAATGGATGATGGACTTGGATGGGCGGAATTATTTATAATTGCGGGGAAATCAGATATATTATTGCTGAGCTAAATACATATATTGCTTTAATATACGTGTGGCAATGTGATAAATTAACATTTTAATGGGTTTATCGTTCTAACGCCTTCGCAATATATATTCTGTTCTGATGTGTGAAAGATTTCAAGTTATAAGGAAAAAAATCGAACCAAGAATTACTGGGGGAAAATCATGGGCAGGTCTCTCACACAGTCACTTAAGGGAATTTATTTGACTCCGGTTTCGCGGGTTCAGATTTTACCGCCAAATGGTTGAATATTTTGGTCTAATTTTTTGCATACGATTTCTAAATATTATTCTCTTTTTTCTCTTACAAGGGGAAGGCCTCCTCTGCGACATTGACTTTTTGATGAGACTGTCATCAATCGATAGTACGTCAAAAATAATTAGACACGTGTGCCGGCTTCTTTGTAAGTGGGCCCTTGTTTAAGAATTATGAGCGTTTGAAAATCACGGTCGCCGCGACTGCCAACGATCCACCGAGTAGCGCGCAGTTTCTTTCACCAAGCGCCGCCGGTTCAGCAGTAAAGAGCCTGTCGGGCCAGCTGCCCCTGTCGTCGATACTCATGCATGATATTCATTGCCCAATAATTTGACTGTTTTTGAAAAAAAAGTTAATCGCCGAGAAGCATAAAAAAATGATTATTTGGTATATTAACAATGCGAAAAATAAAAAAATAAATATAAAAAAAATGTCGACAAAAAGATTTGAACCAGCGGCAGCGTGGTCGCTAGGTAGGCTCTTTACTGCTGCACCGGCGGCGCATGGTGAAAGAAACCGCGCGCGACTAGGTGGACCTTTGGCAGCCGCGGCGACCGTGATTTTCAAACGCTCATAATTCTTAAACAAGGGCCCACTCACAAATAAGCCGGGACACGTGTCCAATTATTTTTGACGTACTAAGGATTGATGATAGTCTCATCAAAAAGTCAATGTCGCAGAGGAGGCCTTCCCCTTGTCAGTAGCTCTCGATCGACGTACATAGCAAGGCATCTTTTTTTTTTACACGCAGCGTCAGACCGAGCCTTTGTTTATTTATGCTCGTTATTGCTGTTAATACAAACTAATCGATCTGAATTTTGGATATGTTATAATTAAATGTATAAAAACTTGACTGATATTGTTCTTTCGGTCTGTTTTGAAATTCATAACTGAGATTTTCACCTCAAAGTTGTAAAAAGTTCGGGTGATATTAAAAAATCAAAAATACAAAAAATAAGTTATTTAATTAGGTTTGTTGGAAGCGCTAAAGAATCATGAGTATTGCTATGCAAAAACGGAATTATTATTAACGGAATGACGGTAGTTTTCAAATCATTTGTCCAATTAACTCGGCCCGTAGCAACCAAATACTTGAATTTACAACCAAATAGTTGAATTTTGAAGCCAAGAAGCCCAATTTTTTGAAGATAGTTAAAATTTAAACCTTAGAAGGAGAATTTTTAACCAAAAAGACTACTTTCTTACCACAAAAGATGAATTTTCGACCCAAAAAGACTAATTTTCAATAAAAAAGATGATTTTCAACCAAGAAAGATGAATTTTGTACCAAATACTTGCATTTATAACCAAATAGTTGAATTTTCAAGCCAAGAAGACCAATTTTTGAGAGAACAGTTGAATTTCGAACTTAGAAATTGAATTTTCAACATGAAGGATAGCTTTCTCACCATAAAAGATGAATTTTCAACAAGAAAGATCTTTTTCATTCAAGAAAGGTGAATTTTCAATCAAACAATTGTTTTTATAACAAAATAGTTGAATCTTTAATCAAATATTTGAAATTTTAACCCGAAAAGGCAAATTTTTTAGAAGACAGTTGAATTTTCATCCTTAAAAGTTGAACTCTAAACGAAAAAGAAAACTATCCTACTATTAAGGATGAATTCTTAACAAAAAGATGAAAATGAAAAGTGTCCAAAAAAAATAACTGGGACGTTGAAAAGGTCCCTTTGAGTAGAATGATCTATAAATTTTTTCATCTGTAACTTTTCATTGGAGATCTGGGTACCAAACTTCATTTTTTGGACCCCCTCTAAATTTGCAAAAAAAATTGGTTTTTTCTCCGCCTTACTGGTCGTGTAAACTGTAAAGTTGTAAACGCCCTCGGCAAGTAATTCAGTCGATTCGTTGGGAACTGCACTCGAGGCATCCCTTCGCCAAAGGTTTAATAAATCTTGCAATACTAGCCCGTTATCCAGTCGACACGCTCCATTAAATCGAGTCTACCGGTACACACACTCCGATTGAAAGCTCCCAAAGAAAAAAGTGAAACAAAAGGACCAGCGAAATTATTACAAAAGCGTTGTCTGCGAATTTGCTATCAAGGGTAAGATATCGCCCTAGCCTGACCATAGACTCTCAATTTTACTATTTCAATTTTTTTCGAGAGGTCACAGGTCAAGAGTCAGATATCAAAGGTCAGATACATAGACGGAAGACAAAGATCAAGGAGTAAATATGAAGAGTAAGAGTCCCGGTGGCTCAGGCGGTAGCGCGTCGGGCTTACGAGCAGGAGGACTGGGGTTCGACCCCAGTGCCGGTTCCAGTGGGAATTTTTTTATGTAGTTCTACCGGGGCTTTTGGTGGTTCGGAACCCACCTTAAACTGTATGTCGCCTCAAGAGAGTCTGGTGACATCCCAGGTAAAAGGCTCTCCAAAGGGCTCCACACACACACATCGGGTCATAGGTCAGATATCAAAGGCCAGTTGTCACAGATGGAAGACAAAGATCAAGGAGTAAATATGAAGGGCAAGAGTCCCGGTAGCTTCCGAGCAGGAGGACTGGGGTTCGATCCCAGTGCCGGTGCCAATGGGAATTTTTCTATGTAGTTCTACCGGGGCTTTTGGTGGTTCGGAACAAACCTTAAACTGTAGGTCGCCTCGAGAGAGTCTGGTGACAACCCAGGTAAAAGGCTCCATGTCGAGGGGACAAGGTGATTTAGAGAAGCAGTCAAGGGAGAAAGGGGTAGAAGTTTTCAGAAGTACTAGGGATTAAGGAAATAAGAGCGGTACAAGGGAAATTAAGGGAGATAAATGAAGAGCGAAAGAGAATGGAGGAGACAGAAAAGCAGGTAAAAGGTGCAAATCAGGTTGCGGGGATAGTGAGCAGAAAATTGAAGAGGAGGGTCGAGAAATGGGAGGAAGAGATAAGAATAATTAGAGGGAAGACTGAGTAGTTAGGAAAGGAGGTGGGAGTGATAAAGAGAGAGAAAAGGTTGAATAAACAAAGGATAGAATAACTTGAAAGCAAGTGAAAGGAATTAGCAGAAAGAGAGAAAAGGGAAAGCAAAGGTAAAGTATGGCAAGATGGAGGAAAGGAAAACAAGGAGATGAAAAAGCAAAATGAGGAGTTGAGAGTGAAGGTAGAATTGATGGAGAAAGCGAAAGAATCGGCGGAAGCAAAGAATCTAAAATCCTGATAGTAGAAATGGTCTTGTGGGAAGCAAAACAAGAGGTATAGAGGAAGAAAAATATAGTGAATTATGCAAGGGGAAAGATGAAAGGAAACAAAAAAAGGTCAAAGGTCAGAACAATTATTACCAGAGATTCGTGCATTCTGAAAAACCCAGTAAAAATGGTTTTATTAATTAATTAAATATTGTTGGACATGACAAAATAATTTTTAGAAAAATAGTTGATTCAGAAGGCGTTGTCTTCATTCTCTGTCACGAAATAAATCTCCTGAAAAAGGAATAAATTCGCGAGAATTTTAATTTACAAATTCTTTTCACGAATAATATTCAAAAGTGTTAAAATTTGCATCAATGATCTCTAAGCACTTCACCTCCCTTTATAAATTATAATATTAAATTTAAGGAGAGAACAAAGCTTTTAACTTCACCATCCGCGATAATAATTCCCCAACAAAATGTTATGAATTCCGGCTTTAGAATCGCGTTTAGTTCGTGTCCAGTCTTCGCTTTTAATTAAAAAGCATTTTTCACCAGAGCTATCTAGGGCGTCCGGGAACATTGTAGATTTGTATAAAGCTGTTTACTTGTTGAGAATCGCAGAATGGCGAAACAATCAGAATTGGATGAGTGGAGGAAAATCATAACTTTTCTGCGATAAAGTAATCGGTTTGTATGTCACTCACGCATGGAACACGGGAATATGTGTGGGTGATGATATCAGTCGAGAAACGAAGCGAGATGAATAGCGATCGTTAATCAAAAAAGCGCAAAGAGACAGACTTCAAAAGATGAGTTATGAGAAAAAAGTACGAGCAAAGAGTCGACTAAAAATTCCTGAAAAAAAACCTTGTGCATTTCGAAAGAAAAAAAAATTTAAAAGATAGCAAAAAAGGAAACTGTTATATTTTGGAAATCAAGAAGAGAGCTTTAGTGCTGATTAGAGAACAATATTGTGAAATGAAGCACTTTTTTTTCTTTTGATTGATTTATTTCATTGGTCAGGCCATAGATCAAGGGCCTGAGGTCAAAGGTCAAAGGTTAGGTGTCAAACGACAAGCGTTGGAGGGTCAAAGACTAGACGTTAGGATTTAATGGTCTTACAAGGAAAGGTCACGAAATGCGAGACGCTGATGCGACTGGGGCTTTACAGGATGGAAGTGCATCAAAATCCATTAGATACGTATTTTTTTCTTGGATCTAATAGGCCATAGTTTCCGAGATATCGAGGTTTGAGGTTTGATTCGCCACTGTCAGGGTGCCGACCGCTCAATTCGCCACTGTCGAGGCTCTTTGAGTATTTATGTTTGAACGCTCGATTCGCCACTGTCGAGGTGCCGACCGCTCAACTCGCCACTGTCGAGGCTCTTTGAGTATTTATGTTTGAACGCTCGATTCGCCACTGTCAGGGTGCCGACCGCTCAATTCGCCACTGTCGAGGTGCCGACCGCTCAACTCGCCACTGTCGAGGCTCAAACATTCAAATACTTCAACCTTGATATCTCGGAAACTACGGCCCATTGGATCGAAAAGGAAAACACGTATCCAATGAATTTTGATGTACTATCACCATAAAAACTTTTAGTCGAATCCGCGTTCCGTATCTCGCGACTTCTCCTTGTTAGTAATGGGTGGGGGGTCGCAGGCTAAAAGCCAAAGGTCATAGTCAAAGATCAAAGGTTGAATGTGAAGCCAGAGTGTCTACTCAAATCCTGGAAAAAAATTCCCTGACAAAATTCCAGGTTTTTCCCGGGCATAATTTTTCTTAATGAGGAGCCATTTAAGTATCAAGTACTGCAATTTCCGAAACAATCGATCTTACACCCGTTCAAATTCGAAACATTACATAATACTTGAATAACCCAAATTTAATATCTACTTCTAAATAGTTAAATTATAAATAATTGACATTTAAAAAATCATTATTTTCATTATTATATAATCATTATTATATTTATTATTATTATATTATTATTATTATTATTATATAATCATTATTATCATTATTATTCGTATTTTTGGCTTGATATTCAAACATTTTGGTAGACATTTCAACTATTTAGTTGAAAATTAACTTCATGATATAAATTCATACTCGTATTTTCGAGTTGAAAATTTGTCTCTTGTTAAAAATTCTTTTTTTTTCAATTTAAAAATTTATCTCTTTGTTTGGTTGAAAATTAAACTGAATTGTTGAAGATTCAACTATTTTGTTGAAAATTCAACTATTTGATTGAAATTCAACTATTTTGCAGAATATTCGTTAAGGATCAGAAGCCAAAAGTCATGTGCCCGAGAGTCAAAGGTCATAGATCAGGATTCAAGGTCCTGCCTTCAAAGGTGAGGGGTCACAGGTCAGATTTCAAGGATGAAAGTTCGCACACATGTGAAGGATCAGAGGTCAAAGGTCAGAGATTATTCCAAAATTAAAAAAAAATCGTGTAAAGCCAAGTTTCGCGATTCGATTATCGTCAAAGGTCAAAAGTCAAAGGTCAGATGGCTAACGCCAAAGGTCAGAGGGTCAAATAGCAGACAGTAGGATTTTAAAGTTTTTGTTATACATGAGGAATCGTAAGTCAAAGGTCACTGTCTGAGATCAAAAGTCGCAAGTGAAGCGTTGAATAACAAATGTGATAGTTCATATGTCATATACCCGAGAACAAAGGTCATGTGTCAAAAGTCAAGTGTCAGAGAGTCAAAAGTCAGAGGTCAGAGAGGCACAGTTCAAGTGCTATAGGTTAGAGGTCACGGGTCAGGGGTCAGAGGAGTCACAGGTTAGAGGTCAAAGATAAAGGTACGTGTACAGGTCTCCTCCTTCTTTGATCCTTTAATCAAAGGTCGAAGGTTGGAGGTCAGGTGACAAGCGCCAAAAGTCAGAGGGTCAAAGAGCAGACAGTAGGATTTAAAAGTCTTAGTAATAGGTGAGGGATCGCAGGTCAAACATTATAGTCGAATGTGAGGGTTCATATTTTATAGATCTAAGAACAAAGGTTACGTGTCAAAAGTCAAGTGTCAGAGAGTCAAAGGTCAGAGGTCAGAGAGGTATAGTTCGTGAGCCATAGGCTAGAGATTAAGGGTCAGATGTGGAAGGGGTCACTAGTCCGAGGTCAAAGATAAAGTTTGCGTGCACAGGTAAGGGATCAGAGGTCAAAGGTCAGAGATTATTTCAAATTTCCAAGAAAATTCATGTAGAGCCAAGCCATGCGATTCGAGTCTCGATAATATTTTACGTTCGTCGACTCACTGGGTAAGATAACAGGAGAGTCATAGGATTTTTATGGGTCATGTTATAAATCAAGAACCAGATTTTAAAGGTCAAAGGTCGAAGATCAAAGGTCAGATGGCAAACGCCAAGAATCAAGGGGTTAAAGAGCAGCAGTAGGATTTGAAAGTCTTCGTAATAGTTGACGGATCGCAGGTCAAAGGTTTTAGTCAAAAATCAAAGGTCGCAGGTGGAGCGTCAAAAGTCAAATGTGAGAGTTCATGTGTCATTGATCCGAAAACAAAGGTCATGTGTCAAAAGTCAAGTGTCAGAGAGTCAAAGGTCAGATGTCATAGAGGCATAGTTCAAGAGTTATAGACTAGAGGTCAAGGTTCAGAGGTGAAAGTGATCACAGGTCGTAGGTCAAAGGCAGAGGTGCATGCACAGGTGAATGATCAGAGGTCGAAGGTCAGTGACCATTTCCAAAGATTCCAAAAGAATTCGTGTAAAGCCAAGGTTTGTGACAAGACTTTCGGTATTATCTTATGTTTGTCAACTCACAAGGAAAGATGACGAGAGGGTCACGAGAGTTTCATAGGTCATGTCATAAATTAAGAACCATAGGTCAAAGGTGAAAGGTCAGATGGCAAACACCAAAGGTCAGAGGGACAAAGAGCAGACAGTAGGATTTAAAAGCTTTAGTAATAGTTGAGGGGTCGCAGGTCAAAGGTCATAGTCAAAGATCAAGGGTCGCGAGTGAAGCGTTAAAAGTCAAATATGGTAGTTTATATGTCATAGATCCAAGGACAAAGGTCATGCGTCAAAAGTCTAGTGTCAGAGCGTCAAATGTCAGAAGTCAGAGAGGCTCAGGAGTAGGCCATGAGCCATAGGTCTCGGTAATAGTTGACGGGTTGCAGGTCAAATGTGTTAGTCAAAGATAAAAGGTCGCAAGTGAAGTATAAAAAGTCGAATGTGAGAGTTCATATGCCATTGATTCGAGGACAAATGTCATATGTCAAAAGTGAAATATCAGAAAGTCAAAGGTCAGAGGTCAGAGAGGCATAGTTCAAGAGCTATAGACTAGAGGTCAAGTGTCAGAGGTCAAAGGTCTCACAGGTCAGAGGTCAAAGGTGTCAGAGGTCAAAGGTGTCAGAGGTCAAAGGTGTCACAGTTCGGAGGTCAAAGGTGGAGGTGCGTGAACAGGTAAAGGATCAAAGGTCAAAGGGTAGCGTGTTTCGAAATTCCAAAAGAATTCGTGTAAAGCCAAGGTTTGCGATTTGATTTTCTATAATATTTTATGTTTGTCGACTCACAAGGAAAGATGACGGGAGGGTGAGCCTGGGCATTGTGCGCGTTGTGTAAATGCCTCGGCGTTGCTGTTCGTTGCCTACAAAAGCACAAAACTCCGGCTGCCACGATGCCCACCATACTCAAAACTACGAAGACCATCGCCACCGCAAATAATGTCTTCTCCATTCCGAGGATTGTCGAGGCTTCTGGATCTAAAAAAAAGAGAGAAATCATTTTTATTTCAATAAAATGTACAATGGTTTGATTTACATGATTTAATTTTAAACAGTCTAACAAAAAAAGCTTCAAAAGCGGGATCCAAATTGATAATTGAAAGTGATAACCTAAGCTGGAGTTCTCTCCTCAAATATTAAATAAATTCAATCCAAATCCAGCAGAGTAAATATTTGCTCCAACAAATTGCCTTCTGTCCTCAAAATGTCCAATTTTTTTCCTCATTTTTAAATATTTGACATCGTTAATAGTGAAATGAACAAGAACCATCGAGGTTTGTTTGTAAATTCATCTAAAAAATAATTATTTAATTGCTTTTGTTTAACTGGAAAAATCACAATTTTAGTTATTCGAATTAAAAAACAGTAATTTGAAAGGGCAGCTTCTTCTATTTATGCATTAAGTTTTTTAATTAGGTAATTACTAGGAAACCTACTGGCACAAAGGGTGGAAGCTGCTTCGTCTGAACCATCTTCACAATGTCTAATACCATCGCAAACGAGGTCTGTGTCTATGCAGAATTCTTTGGTAGTGCAGCGAAAATCCTTACAGGCATGTTCTGTAACAAAAAATCATATTTAATTGAAATAATTAGCTAACTAGTAAAAATAGAGATTTAATAAGCCAGCTCCAATTTTCAAGGTCAAATTCGTAAACGGGCCAACTCGTTTTGAGACCAGTGCAAGGTGATGGGAAAAATTTGAAATTCTCCTGAAATGAAGATTGGCTTCTCGCCTTTGAAATGAGACAAATAAGATTGAAAAATATTCAGTGGTTCTCAACTTATCATCGTCAATCTCTCAATTTAATTTTTCAATTGTTTTCTGGCTGACACGCTAATAACGATCATAACTTTAGAAAAACTAAAGACATTTTAATTTTCTTAGTTTGATTTTAAATATTAATTTCCAGAGTTCATTTAAGATTTAAAGATTTTTGCTATCCCTTTCCCTCGATTTGAAGCGAGTTGAATCAGAACAGTTAACATTTTTCGATTGTTTTTCAAAGAGGGGATTTAATTTATGAACTCTTTCTTGGATTAGTTGACAAAGTAGATTCAATTTGAAAAAGCCAAGTTTCTCCACTTTATAAAAAGTCCCTTACAGGTAACCTGACAACTCAATTTTGCCTCGACTACGTGCAGTCACGATACAACACAGCAGACGAACGGAAACTAATGGAGTTGTGCGTTTCCAATTAAGTATAGCGTCAAAGAATGTTTCGCTGCCATTAGTTTCTCGATGCTATATACATCTATATCATACATATTCTCTATTGATTCTCTATTACAATTGAGAAGAAATCTTGAAGAGTATACCTTACGATACCTGCTCTAATAGAGCAGGTAAGAATTTGGGCCGCACCGGCCCACTTCCAATCGAAATTCGGGCCGCACCGGCCCATTTCCAATCGAAATTCGTGTTTGTGGGAGCCTAACGAAACTGTATGTCGACCCTTTTATAATGTGACGGAATCGCACAATTGTCGTCATTACGGTCATCAACGCTGTTAACATCGTCATCGAAGCAATTATCGTAATCGGGTCGCCTTATTCTCTGCACGAAATGGCCCACTACACGCAAACCCACCTAATACTCCACAACCACGCTAGGGTTAACGCAGATTGTAGTTAAACAATTCATCCAATCAAATCTGCGCTTCAGAGAATTTGATTCTCTGATTCTAGAGCGATTAATTGATATTCTGTTTTAATTTAAAGTTGGGAGATTCTTCAAGTAGAATATTGGTGTCAAGATTTAATTAATTTTGTTTTTCGTATCTGGTGTGTTCAAATTTTAGGGTGAGAGGGTCTATTTCAGCAGAGAGAATAAGCTTACTGATTTTTTTGAGTAATAAAAACCCATATTTGAATATCCTTCACGTTTTCATATTAATACATTTTAAAATAGCAGAGTAAAACCCTCTGGAGGAGTATTTATGGTTTCAGAGTTTTCTCGAGTAAAAAAATATCCCATTGGGATCCCCCATAAAGTTCTGCTAAGGTACTATGTATGAGACGAAGCAGTACTTAACAACTTTTCTTAAGACTTTTAAAGAGTCCAGATAGGGATAAAAGTACCAGAAAAGTCCCACATCTGTTTTTTAGAGTAAACCTTTTTTAGGACCAAAGTCCCGGAAAAGTTCCACTTAATTTTTTTTTCTAAAATTTTACAAGTACTAAATCATTCATGGAACAAAAGTACTAGAAAAAATCCATTTTTTAAATAGAAATTTGCACAAGTTCTGATGGGATTTATGTCCCAAAAAAGTACTGCTCAAATAGAATAAAGTACAAAAAAGTTCTAAATATGTCCCGTTTTACGAAAAACTTATACCGGAAAAGTTCAATTTAAATTTTTTTAAGGAGGATTTTTCTAGGTCAAAAGTACCGGAAAAGGCCCACATAATTTTTTTTGAAGTAGGACTTTTTTAGAACTGAAGTATCGAAAATGTTCCACTTTTTTTTTGAGCAGGACTGTTTCAGGACAAAAGTACCGGAAAAATTCAACTTCCATTTTTTGATGAGGATTTGTTTAGAACACAAATACCGGAAAAGTCCCACATATTTTTTCTCAGGCAGGACTTTTTTAGAACTGAAGTACCGGAAAAGTCCCACTTAATTTTTCCTTTAAGCAGGACTTTTTCAAGAATAAAGTACCGGAAAAGTCCCGTTTGATTTGTTTGCTTGTTTTGAGTATGATTTGTTTAGGACAAAAGTACCGGAAAAGTCGCACATAATTTTTTCTTGAGCAGGACTTTTTCAGGACTAAAGTACCGGAAAATTTTCACTTGATCCTTTTTTGAGCAGAACTTTTTTAGGGCTACATTCCTGGCAAAGTCCCGCTCAATTTTTTTTGAAAATTTTTCAAGTTTTAAATAATTTATGGGACAAAAGTACTAGAAAATTACGATTTTATTTTTTTGAAAGTTGTACAAGTGCTGATTGGACTCATGTCCCAAAAAAGTACTGGTGAAATAGGACTAAGGTACTCAATAGGACCAAATACCAAAAATTTCAAAATACATCCCGTTTCCCTAGGACTTTTTTTAGGACTCAAGTCCATTTTTTTTTCAATTTTTCAAGTTCTAAATAAATTATGCGACAAATGTACTGGAAAAGTATGATTTTATTTTTTTGAAATTTGTACAAGTGCTGATGGAACTCATGTCCCAAAAAAGTACTGGTGAAATAGGACTAAGGTACTCAATAGGACCAAAGTACCAAAAATTTCAAAATACATCCCGTTTCCCTAGGACTTTTTTAGGACTAAAGTCCCGGAAAAGTCTCACAACTTTTTTCGAGCAGGACTTTTTCAGGACTAAAGTACCGGAAAAATTCCACTTCATATTTTTTTGAGCAGAACTTTTTTAGGACTAAAGTCTCGGTAAAGTTCCGCTCATTAATTTTGGTTTAAATTTTCAAGTTCTAAATAACTTGTGGGATAAAAGTACTAGAAAAGTACTATTTCTTTTTCGAAATTTGTACAAGTGACGATGGAACTTGTCCCACAAAAGTACTCGTGAAACAGGACTAAGGTACTCAATAGGACCAAGGTACCAAAAATTTCAAAATATATCCCGTTTTCCTGGGACTTTTTAAGGACTTAAGTCCTGATAAAGTCACGCTCAATTTTTTTTTTGAAAATTTTTTAGGTTCTAAATAATTTATGGGACAAAAATACTAGAAAAGTACGATTTTATTTTTTCGAAATTTGTACAAGTGCTGATGGGACTTATGACCCAAAAAAGGAATGTTGAAATAGAAACAAAGTACGCAATAGGATTAAAGTACCAAAAATTTCAAAATACATCCCGTTTCCCTAGGACTTTTTTTAGGACTAAAGTCCCGGTAAAGTCACATTCATTTTTTTTTTTTTTTGAAAATTTTTCAAGTTTTAAATAATTTATGGGACAAAAGTACTAGAAAAGTACGATTTTATGTTTTTTAAATTTCTACAAGTGTCGAAGGAACTCATGTCCCAAAAAAGTACTGGCATTACTGGTACTGTTAAAAAAAAAGAAATTAAGTGAGACTTTTCCGGCACTTTTAGTCTAAAAAAAATCTGGTAAAACGGGACATATTTTGAAATTTTTGGTACTCTAGTCCCATTTGAGCAGTACTTTTTTGACATAAATCCCACCAGCACTTGTTTAAATTTCGACAAAAATATAATTAACTTTTCCAGTACTTTTTCCCCATAAATTATTTAATCCTTGTAAGATTTAAAAAAGAAATTAGTGGAACTTTTTCGGTACTTTGGTCCTAACAACAAATCCTCCTCAAAAAAAAATTAAGTTCAAAATTTCCGGTACTTTTGTCCTAAAAAAGTCATGCTCGAAAAAAAATTGAGTTGAACTTTTTCGGTACCTCAGTTCTAAAAAAGTCCTACACAAAAAAAATTAAGTGAAACTTTTCCGGTACTTTTGTCCTAAAAAGTCATGCTCAACGAGAATTAGGTGGGATTTTTCCGGTACTTTAGTTCTAAAAAAGTGCTGCTTAAAACAAAATGATATGGAAATATTCCAGTACTTTTGTCCAAAACAAATCCTCTTCAAAAAAAAAATTCAAGTTGAACCCTTCCGTACTTTAGTCCTAAGAATGTCCTGCTGAAAAAAAATTAAGTGGGACATGTCCGATACTTTAGTTCTAAAAAAGTCCTGCTTAAAAAAAATTGGTCGGATTTTTCCAGTACTTTTGTCCTAAACATATCTCCCTCAAAAAAAAATTCAAGTTGAAATTTTCCAGTACTTCCGTCCTAAAAATGTCCTTCTCAAAAAAAAAATTAAGTCGAAGTTTTCCGGGACTTTGTTCCTAAAAAAGACCTGCTGGAAAAAAATGATGTGGGACTTTTCTGGTACTCTTGTTCCTATTTGGACTTTTAAAAAGTTTTATGAAAAGTTGTTGATTGAGTACTGATTTGTCTCATATCTAGTACTTCAGCGGGACTTTATGCGGGATCCCAATGGGACTTTTTTTGTACTCGGGCTGGTTGTCGAAGTTGGGTGTTTTAATTTTTAGACTGACCTTGATAGTAATAGTCGAAATAGTTTAAATGCTAGATATTTTGTGTTTTATGGTTTCAGATTGGGGATATTAGGCTTTTTGGGTTGATGATGCTTAGGGTTTTCAATTTTTGGGATCTTGACATGATTAGTATCGTCCTAGAGAAAAAATTCTGAGTGTTTTTAAGGTTTCTGGATAGAAGACTCCAGAAATGGGGATTCGCGAATCCTATTCCGAAGTTGGTGGGGTTAGGGTTTTGGTTTTGTGAATATTTATATACGCGAGGGTGAAAAATTGAAAAAACCTAACTGGGTTTCAAATTTAGGTTGGGTGACTTAAATATAACGGGGTTATAATTATTAGTAGTCATCAAGAAAAAAAACCCTAATAATGAAGCTTCATAAATTTTGGGGGTTTTCAAGTGCAGGGATGTTCAGGATGGGTGTTTTAAATTTCGAAATTACATTATTAGTAATAGTTAGGGAAAAAAACCATTTCGGATGTTGGATTTTTCGGGTACGAGGGTTCAGATTTGAAGATTTTAGAGCTCTACATTCGGAACTTGATACATTTTTCAAGGGTTTTGGGTTCGAAGTCTTAAGTGTTCTAAATTTTGGGATCTTGACATGATTAGTACCACCGAAGGGAAAAATTCCGAGTAATTTTGGAGATTTTGGTTAATAGTTTTAGGAATGGGGATCTCAGGGTAATATTCTGGGGCTGGAATAGTTAGGGTTTTGGTTTTGTTAATATTTATACTTTATATAAATAAAGGAAAAAAAACCTAATGGGAACTCGAATTTTAGGGTTGAAAATAGCGATGTTAAGGTTCGGTGTTTTAAATATAAGAAGGTCATAATTATTAATGATCACCAAGAAAATGAACCCTTGATAAAGGAGTCTGATGCATTTTTGGGTGGTTCTAGGATTAGGGTGTTCAGGGTGGGTGTTTTAAAGTAGAGTATTTCGTCAGGATTAGTAACAGTCCAAACAAAAAATCGTGAGTGACTTAAGGGTTTTCGTTTTACAGAGTTTAGGATTTTGGATTTATTAAGAGCACGGTATTAGGGTTTAGGTTTCATGGGTTAGGATTCGAGGCAGTAGGGTTGTAGAATAAAGAATTGGGAGTGTTCGTTGAGCTACTTTCCTTATTATCAATGATCTTTAAAGAAATAAAAAACCTGTTTTGATGTCAGGGTTTTCGGATTGCAGGACCTACAGTTGAACATCTTGTGGTTATGTACTGGAATTAGAAGTGTTCAAATTTTGGTTGTTTGAAATATTTTCATTAACGAAACGATTCTGATGTTAGGGTTTTCAGATTGTAGGGCCTACAAAAAAAAAACCAGTCTTGTAAATATTTAGGGCTCAGAGGGCTGTGAGCTTGTAGGGTTTAGGAACAGAAAGCGTTTGAGTTTGTGAGGATTAGGTTTAGGGTTTTCAGGATCGCATGATAAGAGGCTAGGGATTCTGTGATATTAGAGTTTAAGGTTGTTGAATTTAAGGGCATTAGGTTTTAGAAACAGGGGTTTAGTGTTTGAGATATTCAGGTGGGGTGATTCAAATATAATGAGGCTACAATTGACAAGAAAAAAAGATCCTGATAACAATCCTGATGAATTTTTGGCATGTTTCGGAGTTTAAGGGTTAGGGTTTTAGAGTAGTAGTATTGTAGAGCACAAGGTTGGGAGTGTTGGTTGAGATCTTTCCATTATTAAGCATCGTCATGAAACTATACAGTTCTGATGTTAGGGGTTTCGGATTGTAGGGCCTAGGGATAGGGATTTTGAAGTTATGTACTAGGACAGGAAGTGATAAGATTTTGAGTATTAGTTGATTTTGAATTAGTTTCCAACATTAGTATTTATCAACAAAAAAAAACAATTCCAACATTAGGGTTTTCAGAATATAAAGCCCAGGGTTGGAGAATGGGAACTTGAGTACTAGAATTGGGTTAAGGGTTGTAGGATTTAAGGGTAAGTAGGCCTTATTAATGGGGATTCAGGGTTTGGGGTCTTGATGTTGGTCTTAGGCAGTTGCTGCAGTTGTAGGTTATGAATATTGAAGCGCTGTTCTTATTAATCGACCAGCAAACCCTGACGATTTTTTTAAGACTTTAAGGGTGTTCATTATTATTAAATGTCTAGAAATAGAAACCACTGGATATTAAGGGTTTTAGGGCTAAGCACTGTGGGCCAGCAGATACGATTCAGTGGCCAAAAGTCAAGATTTTGTCTAATTCTGATGAAAACTGGTATATAGAAGTTTTCGAGGCCGCTTATTTCGAATTTGATGTCAAAAATCCGAAATTAAAAATGGCGGAGCCGATATGGCGGCCAAAATGACGGAATTACTATATTCTCGAGTGAAATTCGGTACTAGTGCCCGGTGAGAATCTGTCCACAAAATATGTGCACTTAGATGGTTTCTATTCCTTCTTGTGGGATATAAGTTTGGAAATTTCAATTTTTTTATCATGGTTGTTTTTAATTCCATACTTACATGCTGTATTTTCCATTAATTTAATTCCTTTTAATCTGTGCACAAAACATGTGAACTTACATAGTTTCGGAAACTAAATAAAAATCACTAAGGAACGTTTGTCTGGTCCTAAATTTTTATAATTATAAACAAAGTTTTTCTGCTTGCTTTTTTTATAATTATAAAAATTTAGGATCAGACAAACGTTCCTTAGCGCTTTTTACTTAGATTTCGAAATTTTCAACTTGATATTGCGTTTCGTGTGAACGTACATTGGTTTTAAAAAAATGTGAAAAAATCTTTTTGAGGTTACGCTCACATGAGCTTAAATGTGTTCTAAGACAGATTTCATATGAAATCGGTCAAAATATGTTTCTATTCAATAGATGAATAAAAAATATTCACATAATCTACTCAAATTCTTTTTTTTTACCCATAATTTATAAATGTAATATAAAATTTATTTATTTGAAAAAAATCATTTATTTCAATTCACAGCTGCGTCTTCAAAGTGCCATTATTCTATTCCTTTCTATTCTTTCTTTCGCATTCATCCACTTTTTAATTCCTTCCAATACGCTTCTATTAAATTTTTCTAAATCGATTAAAAGGAATAGGTTTTGCTTTTGTTTTCTACTCGTTGGTGGAATTTTAGATGGAGGAAAATTTGCGTATTAATGGGAATTCAGATTCTGAATTTCCATGAATTAAGTGTTCCCATGCAAGAACGGGCCATAATTTTTTTTAGCGCTCTGGATTTCGCCCTTAACGACTAAAAAATCGAAATTCAAAATTTTGAATTTGGAAACATACATTATCGTAGATAATTACATTCCGCATTTTTGTTTTCTCTGCAGAAAATCTTATCTTTTTCAGATTTTTAACAAATTGCAAAAAACGTGTTTCTTTAAAAATCAATTTTTAATTCGATTTTTGTCTTCAACTCGTGCTTAAATCTACAGTTTTTGGAATTTTTATATACAATTTAGAGGAAACATTCCTTATAGTATTCTTGTTATGACAGTTAGTGAGAAAAATTTTCAACTTTATTTATAACAATATAAAAAATTATTTTCTAGGCTATTGCATAATTCGTTCCACAAAAAGTTTGAGCGTTTCTTTTATCGAAGAAAGTTTGAGCAAAAAAAAAATTCCTGTGGAGAAGTTGTTCAAAAAAGTACAGAGAAGTTTCCTGCGCAGACTTTTTTACGATAAATTAATAGGTAAAAAACTGTGAACGCTAAACTTTAAGCGCGCGATTGATCTTCTATGCGTGGATTACGCTGAGTCGGGACGTGTTGACGTTTAGGCGGGTATTAAGGGGGTCAGACTTAAAAATAAATAATAACACTTTAATTGACATAAACTATGCAAAATTTTAATCCATTTAACGAATATTTATGTTTATGTTTATAATAATTTATATAAATACTTAATGAGATCATTGTGCACTTCGGTAGTCAGAATAGAAATATTTTCTTTTAGCGGAAAACTGCAATGTTTTGGCTACTTTTTACCTAAATTTTACCTGAAGGGTCGAAGATTATCTGCACTGGGCGCTTGCAAGACGGATTAACATAAGATAATAAAATTATAAAAATAAGGTGAACATTTGATCCATTTCTTATAATTTAGGACGGAACGCTCTGAGTGATAGAATTTGAAGGCCTTTTAGTATTGCCTACTAGCTTTACAACTCTTATTTATAAAAATGTAAAGCGAAACTCTAAGGATTATTGTACTTGTTCAGATTTTACTATCTACTGAAGTAGCAGATGTTTCGTCAAAAAAGATGGGAAAAACCCAGCAAATATGATAGTTGGCAGAGAAATAGTATTTTAAAAAGAAATACTAAAAAACTATGTTTCAGATTAAGACTTAACAATATTGTTATTAACAAAAATTTCTTTCAAAAAGGTAAAGAGAACTACATGATTGAACATCCTCCTATATCACCTTTTGAGTTCATTGCACCGCTGTATAAGGAAAGATTTTCCGAATCGCCATAATCCACGCATAGAAGATCAGTCGCGCGCTGCGCTCAAAGTTTAGCGTTCACAGTTTTTTTACCTATTAATTTATTGAAAAAAAGCCTTCGCAGGATATTTCTCAGTACTCTTTTGAACAACTTCTCCACAGGAATTTTTTTTTTGCTCAAACTTTCCTTGATAAACGAAACGCTCAAACTTTTTGTGGAACGAATTATGCAATAGCCTGGAAAATAATTTTTTATATTGTTATAAACAAAGTTGAAAATTTTCATCACTGTCATAACAAAAATACTATAAGGAATGTTTCCTCTAAATTGTATGAAGAAATTTCAAAAACTGTAGATTTGAGCACGCGTTAAAGACAAAAATCGAATGAAAAATTGATTTACAAAAAACACGTTTTTTGCAATTTGTTTAAAATATAAAAAAGTTGAGATTTTCATGCAAAGAAAAAAAAGATGCGGAATGTAATTATCTACGATAATGTATGTTTTGAAATTCAAAATTTCGAATTTCGATTTTTAAGTCGTTAAGGGCGAAATCCTAAGCGCTAGAAAAAATTATGTCCTGTTCTTGCATGGGGACACTCAATTCTTTAATTGCCAAACCCAATTGAGGGGTTAGGCCACAATAGAGCTCGAAAAAATAGGCATATTTCGGGAATTTTTTTTTGTCGCAATAAATAGATCAATCGACATTCTGTAAGATGGGATTTATAGTACTAGTAATAAAGTACAGAAAATTTTTTTTTTTTCAAGTTCGTTAATGACAAAATGGCGGCTGCGCAGCATTTCCCGTCGGCGCCTTTTTTTATAAGGTGCCCACGTCCGGAAACTTAACTCCCGCAATTTTTCAGCTGGAACAAAAAACCAAAGTTTTTTCAATTCTATAGAACAACAGCAAGAGATGTACGTAGGGCTTTTCCGATATATTGATTTTTCGCGACATGGTGCACTTTTGAAAAAAAATGTGAAATTTCATGAAAAAAATCGTCACAAAATTGTTAATAAAAAAAACTATGCAATATAAAAGAAAAATCCTACGTTCGTCGCTGGAGAAAGCAATTTTGGTTATACCTTTAAAATTTCAGGACGTTCGGTGAGGATTTGTTCGAATTATCTTTCGGGCCAGTTCAATAAAAGTGGTTTCGAGAAAAACGCGTTTAAAGTTAAGCACTCTAAAGCCAGCAAACTCGTCCACTACCGTACTAACAAAGCGATCCGTTCGAAGACGCTGTTCATACGGCTCTGCCTCTTTTCGTTGGAGTCGCTCCGCCATATGCCCAATGCCATTTCAGGCAAGAACCAAAGTAGAACCTATATAGGGGTTCCTGTGTATTACTAAACTTATACAACTTATTCGTGAGAGACGTTGCAGCAGAATTGAAATTTTGGACATTTAGACATTTTTCCCGCCTTTCATCTTTTGGTATACTATTTTTGAGACCCTCAAACACCTTTTAAGCAAAAAAAAATTCCGATTTTTTGAAAATTTTACAGTGGCCTAACCCCTTAAACTTAACATTACTCGAAGGCTTAGCTGCTAAGGAATCTAATTTCCTTAAGCATGGCACGGGATATCTTTGGTCCTCCATTTCCTACCTCACACTGCGATAGCATAATACAATACACTGAGCGTGAGACTCCGAAAAATCGTGATTTCAGCGCACCAAGCATCAGACTTCGCAGAATACAGAATTCTTAGAACTGTGCTCATAGCAACGTTTGCTGAAATAGTTTTCTTAGTGGCCTCCTTAAAGAGAATCTTCGAACTTGAAAAAATAAAACCTAAATAGAGATACTCCTCAACTATTTCAAGCTTTCTCCAAAGAAAGAGAAACTATAACTTGGCGGAAGACCTCTATGAGAAACTACAATTTTTGATTTAGATTTATTCACTTGAAATAAATTTACCTCACGGTATTCCGCAATCAGGTTAATCTTGAATTGAAGATCAGCTTGAGAGTGGGATAGGATCACTGTATCATCAAAACTCAACGCGTGTTCCGAAAGTCATCTCTTATCGGTAGAATTGTATGTGTTCCTAAAAGCACTAGAAACTGATACTATTTGAAAAAGTAAGATGAGAAAAATTACATTATAGTATTTTAAATTTAAGAAGGATGTAGAAATTAAACCATTTTCAAACTTTAAGAATGATGTGAAAATTAAAATTTACATAGAAAGCTGTATAAAACTGGTAATTTTAAGTTTTTAAATCTGAGATTAACAGACTCTTTCTTTTGTAATAGAATAGGATTCAATAGTTGAGCGTTTACCTAATTTTTTTTTCAACAGCTTAAATTTTTGGATGTTCAAAATCAAAATCGTGTCTGATCTCAATTCTGTGTCAATTCTTATCAATTCAAGTCTTTTGTACTAGTTTAATATTTTGTGGTCTGGAATTAAATGAGGATAGTTTTATCGCTTCAGGATGTTGGGATAAAAAGTGTAGGTATCTACCAGGCCAGGTCGGTTTGTGGTACCAATTAGTGAAAAGGATATCATTGTTAGTTCTAGTCACTGATACATCTAAAAAGATAAGTGTGTATTTTTTTCCATTTCAAATGTGCATTTGAGATTTGAGTCAAAAATATTAAAGGTTTCTAAAACTTTATATAATTTTTTTTCCGGAATGATCATGAAGATATCGTGCACGTATTATATTAATTAATTATATTGAGATCGAAACAAACTTCATTGTAAAGGTCATTTTATTGGACATAAATTCTTCATTTATGGTTCGTCACAGCTTAATTATAAAAAAAGTTACGGTTGGATGAAGGTACAAGAACAGGGTTAGCAACGCAAATTTCACGACAGTGAACTCTGACTTCCTCTATTTTGTTAAAAAATGAGTAAAAACGAGTCAAAAAAATCAGGCGACTACCTTGACATTTTCTTTGAAGGTAGGTATCATAAAAATTGAAATTTTTAAAATTATTTTAGCTGACAGAGTTAATTATAGAGGATGATGCAATCTCAGCTTAAAATTGTGATAGGAGGTTCTGGTAAAGCTTGAGATAATTTAAAAAATTCAAATAATTCAATGATATGAGGAATGAAGTTTTAAAACAATTACATAATTGGCTATTAGTAATTATTTTTTCAAATAATTTGTTTCTTCTCTGGACATTAAAGGAGTGATCAGTATCAGTGTCAGGCCCAGGGTTACTGTTCGACATATTCTACCTGTCTACCCGATGCCTGTAACTTGGAGAAAATGAAAAAAAGCAAAGACGTAGGAAACTGATATGCACTTGAGAAAATGAATTTCACGTTCCCGGACGGAAAAGTTATGCATGGTGGGAAAAATAATGTATGAATTTCATGAGTTTTATCTATGTAATGTATGAAATAAGTAAAAATTAAACATAATTTTTTCCATCATGCATAACTCATTCGCCTGTGGTTGACAGTTCCATTCCAGAAAAAAAGAAACTTTTAGGGTAAGAGAAAAAATATCATTGGAGAAGAATGATCGCATAAAATGAAAGTAATTAAACTCTGATTCTATTTTTCTAAGTGTAAATTCAACATCTTGCAAATTCAAAATATATCAAGTTTTATAATCCAAAGTTTAATTTTAACTTCATTCTTTCCCGAACTCGAATACTTTTTGTTTGTATTCTCATCAGTGGGAAAAATTTCTAATTGAAATTATTTTCAAAATAGATAATTGTTAAAGTTGACATTTTTGTATTGATAAAAGGCTCAAAAGGCTCAATAATTCAAATAATAACCGATTTCTAAATATTTTTCTATCCTCGATTTATCTATTTGGTTGTTTTAGCCCACCTCATTAATAAGCTATTAGTTTCAATACAAATTTGTAATGTTTGGAAAAAAAAATTATACATTTAATACAAAAATAAGTGAGAAAATTCAGGTAAATGTTTATAATAACAAACTGCAATAAAAAAAATTAATTTCTTCAGCTACCATTCTCTTTATAATGAACATAAATACTACATGGGCTGAAAAGTCTTCGGCCTGACACAGAGATGACGCCACAAACAAAAAATCTGTATGCTTGTCAT
>JAUMHM010000072.1:25615697-25634791 GCA_032362435.1 Melikaiella ostensackeni
ATATGTATTCTCTAAATCTTGATTTTGAAGACTAAAATGATCTGAATAAATTCCATGGAGTCTTTTGAAAATTTTCTAACATGTGCCTTTTACAAGAGCTTGGGGTTTGGACGATACTGCCGAAAAAAACGACAGTTTCGCCCGAGTTCGAAGTCGTACGTCTTGAATTTTGAACAGGTGTATCTAAAATGCTTTTTGTTAAAATATGAGAATTTCTCTGGGTTTAGACTTTAGTATATGTCGCGACATCAGACAGTTTGCTTCGGTCTCTGTATTCCGGGAAAAAATTTTTACTATAGAGCATACGTTTTTTTGAACTTTTTCCTATTTCATAAAAAAGAGTCAAGAAACAATAACCTTAAACAAAAGTTTTGTGTTTTTTCAACATTAAAAATTTAAAGAGGGAAGGTAACAAAGCTATTCATTTAACAGATGATCTTGCTAGATACAACAGAATTTGAGATAGAATCATCAATTGGATATAATGGCTTTAGTTTGGGGCCATAATTTGGAAATTGCGGGAATTAATTTCCAATCAAAAAATTAAGGGATCTGAATTTGGGATTTATTCAGAATTATTCGCCTATGTCAAATATTCAATTTTCAAGTAATGTATGAAATGTGTACAAAAAAAACTAAAATTACTATCAATCATATTTGTTTTATTTTCAGGTAAAACAATATTTTCCTAATCTAACAATTTAACACATTTTTTACCTGTTGTTTTTACTATAAATTACCCCTGATGAGGACGTCTAAATTGGCTTCGAAACATGTTGGGTCCCCAGTAATATAAAAAAGACGGAGAAAACTGAAAAGAAAGAGTATGAGGATGGTTTTGGTTGATTCTTTCTTTTTTCTCCCTCTTTTTTTTCCTGTTGTGTATATTTATTGTACATCCGTCTCTAATGAGCCGAAAAAACAGGTAGTCTCAAAATCTGTTTTTGAATTGTAAACTTTTTGGGTATTCTTTTTCAGTAAGTACACAAAAAATTTTCATTAGAAAATAGATTTTATTTCGATCTTGAAGAAATTAAAAAAGACTGATATTATGTTTATACGGGAAAGGTGCCTAAAATGGGCCCCCTCCTAAGACAGGCCCCCCTGCACATTTTTGTATGAACATATTATATTTATCAAATATGTACGTGTAGTCGTACTCAGTACCCTTATAATTAGTTACCAAATGTACCTCTCGCCATCAAAATTGGATACGCGTTGATTCAACCTGCGAAGTATTGTCCTGAAAGTCAATTTTAAAAATCGTTCGAATTTTGATGCTAAGGACTGGTATTTGTAGAGAGTTTCAAGTCGCATCTTTTTTCTTCTTACAAAATTGGTAGGTTCCGTAATTTTTGAAGTAATTGGTATGAAGTAGATTTTTCGAAAACAACAAATTTCAATCTTTTTACACTTCAGCTCGCACCAACTTGGCCAATTTTCAGAATTTGTCGATTCTATCAATACCTAATTACGTGTTTAAGTCTTCTGAAACTATTAAAGAAATAAAAACATAAATACATTCAACTCTCAATATACTGCGCTTCGGCTAACTGCGTCCCTAGAATTCTGCCACCTCTCACTGGATGATCCGGGACTCCGGGGGGCAAGGAGAGACGTGCGGCGACCTTAACGCAATCACGCAGTATCGTAGCGACAAAGCGGGCAAACCCTGACTGTTTTTCATCGTAGACATTCTCGGAAGAGTCTCACGGTCAAAGTAAGCGATGCCCGAGACCCGCACTAACTTGAGAGTTGAGTGTATTTCAATAAACAAAAAAGTTCGTAAATTTTGTGGAGACTGCAAAAATCATGAATTTCAACCTTCAAGCGCTTTGTTTATCGAGCAAATTTTAAGCAGCGGGAAACTCCTAGTGAGGAAGTTGTTGATTAAGGCTCAAAGAAGTTTTCTGGAAGGTTTTAGCTCAATCCGATTAATCAATCAAAAATTATGCATCTTTTAAAGCGGCAAGCGGTAAACTTGATGCTGCCTTATGCACGTGCCTCCTCGGCTACGAACGTGTTGCAGCAGACGATATGAAGGTCAAGTCGGATACCAAAATAATACTTAAGATTTTATCAGTAAAATAATTTATTTGTTGAGCATTTTAAACAATAAATTATTATTGAAATTATGCTTTATCAAAAACTACTTTCAATCATTTTCGTCACTCTCTTCAGCTTCTTCGGCATCTGGACTCTGAGGTGTTACTTTTAAAAATAATACTTTTCGAAAAATTCTTTTTTTTAGAGCTTAAATAATTATAGAGATTTTTCATATCCTTTATTTTGACCGCCTTTAATCCAATTCGAGGTGGGACATTTCAAAAGTTTTTCTAGTTCAAGCGTAGGCTTAAAGAAAAAAGAGGTTGGATTTTGCAATTCGTAATTGTCATACACATCCACTTTTCCATCAGGAAAAAAATTAAATCGGACGCTCTACTGACTTAGAAGTTTTCTGACTTTCGCAATTTACCTCTGAATTTTTTTTAGAAAGCCTGCAGAAGTTCTTCACATTTCTAGACCATTGTGAATGAAAAAGAATAAGCATTGCGAATTGTTTTCACATATTCAGCTTCAGTTTCAATTCGTTATATTCTTTTTAATTTTTGCTAGAATGTCCTAAAATTCGTATCGCACTGGCAATAGGGATGTCCTCGAACTGGAAACACATATTTCATTTCACTTTGCAAATAAATTTCCAATAAAACAAAAAAATAAGACACTGTAATTTTCATTTTGTTTTAATTTTTTTTGATTTTATGTACTTTTTCTTTTTGAAGACTTGAAAATTTTTGGTGGAATTTTTCTCCGCAGCAGGATTTAATAGGTTTGAAAGATCTCTCTAGGATTATAATATCTTTAACACCGTCTTTCATAGTTTTAGACTTTGCAATGTTTCCTTTTCCCTAAAATAATTACAAATAATGCTATCAACTTCTTTATTAAAAAATGCAAATAATTACTTTAGAACATCTATAAATGATTCAATAAAATAATTATTCAAGAATTATAGAATAAAAACTAGTCCTAAAGTATTACATTTATGGTAAAAGTTTATTAAAAATGTTTATTAACGATTTCGAATCGTACCTGATTTCTGGAACATTTTTTCCTATTTTAAATCCATAACTCTTCATACCTTCTTCTTTTTCTACCTCGATCCATTTTGAGATTCTTTCTTAAATTAATAAGGTATTAACTAAAGTAAACCTACATACATCAAAAATCATACTTTTGAAACTATTCTAAAAAATAATCCATTCACTGGTTTTTTGCTTTATTTATAGAACATATTTTTTGGAAGAGAACAACAAGCGGTTTCTATTATTTGTTTTGGTATCCGACTTGACCTTCATACATATCGTCCGCTGCAACTCGTGCTTAGCCGAGGAGGCACGTACATAGGGCAGCGTCAAGATTGCCGCTTGCTGTTTCAAACATTTATAATTTTTTAACCATTAATGCGATTGAGCTAAAACTTTCCAGAAAACTTCTTTGAACCTTAATCAACAACTTTCTTACTGGAAGTTTTCCCTTGCTTTAAATTTTCTCGATAAACAAAGCGCTTGAAGGTTGAAGTTCATGATTTTTACAAAGTCTCCACAAAAATTAACAACTTCTTTCTTTATTGAAATATTTATAATTTTCTTTCTTAAATAGTTTCAAAAGACTTAAACACGTAATGAGGTATTGATAGAATCGACAAATTCTGAAAAATTGGCTAAGTTAGCGCGAGATGAAGTGTAAAAAGATTGAAATTTGTTATTTTCGAAAAATCTACTTCTTACCAATTACTTCAAAAACTACAAAACCTACCAATTTTTGAAAGAAGAAAAAAGATGCGACTTGAAATTCTCTACAAATACCAGTCCTTAGCATCAAAATTCGAACGATTTTTAAAATTGACTTTCAGGACAATACTTCTCAGGCTGAATCCACGCGTATCCCCTTTTGACCGCATGAGCTTCAGATGTTTTGATGCGTGTAAGTTATTTGAATTTGGCGCCTGTCCTAAATATAGTTTGAAATATTGCCTATAGAGTGCGTAAAACGTTAGTAGTCCGTATTTAGTCTGGAAGCAGAAAAAAAATCGTAAGTGCGTAGACATTCGTTGTGAAAACTGAAGAGTCCGCCTGTACAAAGCCGAATTTAGGTCTTAGGTCGTCCTAGGCCACCCTAAAATTTGCCGCCCTTTTTCAATTTTCATTCTTAGTTTATTTCTCTATTGCAGATTTGACAAGTGAAAAAAAAGAAAATAATAGTGAAAACAGACATATTTTATGATTATTTATAAAAAAATGTAAGCCGCCATGCCGACTCAAAAAATTTTCTGCCCTTTTTCAATTTTCATTACTAGAATTTTTTCGATTGCAGAGTTGACAAGCAAAAAAACCAATATGGGTGAAAACAGAAATGTCCTGTAATTATTTATAAAAAAAATCTAGTCTGCGCCGTGTCGCCCTTTCACAATTTTCATTTCTACTTTTTTTTCTATTGCAGAGTTGACAAGTAAAAAAAAGGACAATGAGAGTGAAAACAGACATACTCTATGATTATTCATTAAAGAAATGTAAGCCGCTATGCCGACTCTAAAAACTTGCTGCTCTTTTTCAATTTTCATTACTAGGTTTTTTTTCGATTGCAGAGTTGACAAGCAAAAAAAAAACCAATATGAGTGAAAACAGAAATGTCCTGCAATTATTTATAAACAAAAATTTAATTCGCGCCGTGCCGCACTTTCTTAATTTTCATTTCTAGTTTTTTTTTCTTCTATTGCAGAGTTGACAAGTAAATAAAGCCAATAAGAGTGAAAACAGACATGTTCCATGATTATTTTATGTATAAAAAAAATTAAAGCCGCCGTTCCGCCCCTAAAAATTTTCTGCCCTTTTTGAATTTTTATTACTACGTTTTTTGCGATTGCAGAGTTGACAAGCAAAAAAAAACAATATGAGTGAAAATAGAAATTTCCTGTAATTATTTATACAAAAAATTCATCCGCGCCGTGTCGCCCTTTCTTAATTTTCATTCCTAGTTTTTTTTCTATTGCAGAGTTGACAAGTAAAAAAAAAGGTCAATAAAAGTGAAAAGAGACATATTCTGTCACCATTTTAAGACAAAACGAATGTCCACATGATTCTGAATTGAGGTCAAAAAGTTTGATTAGAATAAGTTGTTATCCAGTTTCGAGGAATTCGATGTGGAAGCTGACAATCGCAAAGTGACGCTAACCTCAAATTGGAACAACCGCGGATGCGGATTGCGATAAAAAATGCAATTTTCAGTTTAAATAAGAAATAAAAACTTACTGCCGAGATATTGAGTTTCTGAATGCGGGTAAAAAATGTTTGATACAAAAAAGTTCGCCAATCCCGAGAGTAAATCGTCCAAGAGTTTTGAGTTTCAAAGTTCACAGGTTTTGAAAAACGGTTTTCGCTGGTGATTAAAAATCGAATTTACATTTTTTGTACAAAAAAAAATTTCTACCCATAATAATTTCAAGAAATATTGATACTGAAAGGAAGAAAAAAATTATCACCACGCTAAAATTTTAACTAAAATTTAAACATTTTTTAATACTATAAATAAATAAATATACTTTTTATGCTGTAAATTTTTATACTATAAAAAATATAAATACTATAAATTTATAAAATAAGATTGCGAACATATTTTTCGGAAAAAGGTGGGTTTTAGTTTTTATTTGTGTACCTACTGCTAAAACGACATTGAAAAAAGTGGAATTTTTGGTTCAAAAAGTTCCAAAGGTCGTATTTCTCAACCGATTCTAAACTTTGTTTCTTCAAATTGAAGTTTCTTAAATTTCCATAATTTTTTCTATTCATGCTACCTACTTTGCTCTATTTATTGATATTTCCTATAAAAATGCATAGAGTTAAACACTTTACTTTCAATAAATGGTAACTACCGTTATAGACTGAATTTATTGATTTTTAAAATTGTTATAAACAAATTAATCGATAAAACTGGCATCTGCTGTATTTTCGGTGTTTGAATGCATCATTTATACTGATTTCATCGTAAAATTATGTGAAAGTAATAACTAATTCTGACCAAGAACTAAGCGAGAACTAGCTATAGTGAATTCGCGGCAAAATATTGGGAAATTTTTAATTTTTATGAACAAATACACTTATTTCGCATTTTTCAACATAAAAAATTTTCTATTCCGTGGGATCATTTCTCTTCATCCCATAAATAATATTTTTAAGTTTTTACAGCGAACGATTTTATTTATTTTTTAATTATCGTATTGTTTAGTTTTTTATTTTTTATTTTTCTGTTTCATTATTTTAAATGTTTTTCAGTATTAAATTTAAAACTTAAAAAAATATTTTTTTTTCAAATGTTCTGTTTTTTATTCTTCTTGAATATAACTGATTCTTATGGTTTTAAATATGAAACTTTTTTGAACATATTCTCATTTATGTAATTATGAAGAACACAAAATCCAGGAGTTTTTTCAAAATTTCAAATTCTTTTTTTTTTAGTTTTTGTTTATCTTATCTAAAAAAAAGTGGTGTAACGATATGTCTCGAAAGTCTCGCAATCATTGATGTTGAAAACCTGATTGGCTTTTCATTAATGGAAATTGTTTTATATCTTAAATTTGAAATTTTGTAATGTAATTCCACAAATAATCTCTTTTAATAATTAAAATCATGGAAAGCCTTATACTAAAATTTTCAAATTATCTAATAAATTATTGAAAATATTATACACGTTTTATGTTAGTGCTTTTTGATGGAAATTAGCATTTTTAAATAAAAATCAACATTAAGATACCCAATTTTCAACATTTTTAGTTTATGTTAACGTTTTTCACAGGAAATCGGATTTTAAACAGAAAGCATTAAATTTCAAAGAAGATTTGCAATCTTAAACAATTTTTTGTTATGTTGTGTTAGTGTTTCTCGTCAAAATTTTGTATTTTTAATTTTAAAAAATCATAAGATATTTTTGGTTTTGTTCGCGGGACAATTTTAGGTTATGTTAAAATTTTTCACCGAAGGCAGCTCACACCGTTTCCAGCATTATTTATATACCTTTACTAACTCGTACAACGGTCACGTTCGAACATACTACACTTCCTGTGCGGTACGCGCCACGTATCGCGAATGCAAATGTAAATAAAATTACAGGGAATTCTTTTATATACGCACTTAAATAGTTCTTTGTAATGCAGTATCTGCCTGATGGAGAGACAATCAAATCTGACAAATATGGTATTGATAAAGGAAAAAGACCGTCATTAATTTTCAATCTTCAAAAGAGACACACGCTTTTCTTGGAAACTTAATTTAGTACTTTAATAGAGAATTTGCATGCATTTTGTTATCGTTTTATTTAAAAGTTTATGATCTAAATATTTGAATATTTGATGAATATCGGTATAAAAAAAATTGATTATGACATGTGATCTTTTCATAAATACTGAATAACCAATCACTGGCAAGCACTGCCTATACTCGTATAACTGACGTCACATCAATCATAGAGGCTCCTATTCACGCGAGTTTTTTTCCACTTTCAAAAATTAAATCAAAAAATATTTAAACCTGATATTAAATTATTTCCTGTAAAAATAAACTCAGTTTAACCCGTGTTCATGACACATGCTAATTCTGTATTACGTTTTTCATTATCCTGCATTTTATCGTTTTATAATTAATTACAAAGTGATAAATATTTATCTGTTCTTGAGATCTAGATTATTACACTTTACAGTTTATATAGTAATTATTCTCTGAAAAATTAATTTCATACTTTTCACACGAAATTCAAAATGATTCTTTGGAAAAATCTACAGTTGTGTAGATTCTACAATTGTTCAATTGTTGATTATTTGCCCTACCGTAAAGAAGGATTGCTCGAGTACATAATTATAATTCCCATATTATCATTACGATATTAGAGTCTTCTGCAGATTTCCAGAAACTCGCAATCTTTTCCTTGAAATCGCAAGTGACTTTGAATTCATGTCAGAGTGCGAACAGGAAGTGGTGTGATTATTGCTGACAAATAGATACGCTCGTACGATCGCTTAAAAAAGAATGTATACGCCTCCGAATTACTAAAGGTGATCGATACCATCTGTTTTTAATTGAAGAGTTAATGATCGTTCATAATAGTTTGAAAGTTTAAAAAAATGTGTTATAATAATGATTATAATAATTATTCATACCGGAAATCCCAAAAATACCAAACACTAATATCCGAAATATAAGACCCTGAAAATACGGCCCAAATACGAAGGACGGACCGAAAGTATAATCCTCGGTAGGGTTTTTTATTATTATTATACCATTAAGCCCAATCCCTTTCGAGGTAAGCGTAACTCGTTCGGTTCTAACCTTGTTATACCACCGGGGATCAAGGAATACTGGTATGTATGGTAAGGGTAAGTAAGGGATGTGTAGGAGAAGGGATTGGTTTTAGATCAATCTAAAAGTCGGGTGTTATTCATTCGAATGATACACTCGTCCCACAACACCGCTCCGACACAGGTCGCTGACCAATCTCTCTAGCAATCACCCCAGGTGAAGAGCTTCACAAAGCCATCATACTAATCTATTGAGAAAAACTCTTCACGCGGGCCCATTAGTATCCAAAATCTCTTGTTGCAGGCATCACTCTTCTTCTTATAAACAATTGTCCTCCATACATCCCTATCCTTGCATCTATCTTTTGCTTCCACTACATCCATGCGTCGTTTCATGCACGCTCTTTTGTTTCTACGACTCTTTATATCCCTTCACTTTAGAGTTTCATTTACACATTCTAACAATTCTTTCTTCGGTCTACTTCTGGATACGCTACCACTCACTTTATCTGAATACACTTGATGCGTTCAACGTTCTTCATTCATTCTCTCAACATAACCAAACCATCTCAGCAATATCAAACCAATCGCTCAGTTGTCCATTTACTTTTACATTCGCTTTACTACCATTATATATTGCTTTTATTTCTTTTAGAAGTCAATCATTCACTTTATACTCTTTCAGGACTTTCCAAAGTTTAGATCTATTCATCTTATCCAAAGCTTTTTCCAAATCAACAAATGCGCAAAAAACTCTTTTGTTTAACCTTAAACTTTTTTCTATGATCTTTCTCAAGCTAAATATCTGATCCGCACATGATCCCCGTGGCATAAATCCACATTGGACTTCCCAGATCCTTTCCTTAGTTATTCCCATGACCTTCCCAGTAACTATTTTGATGAATTTCTTAAAGATAGAAATGAAATCTACTTTCTTATAAAAATTTTTTGTGTACTACAAAACAACACCCAAAAAGTTCACAAATCAAAATTAGACTTCGAGACTACCCGCTTTACCGGCTCATTAGAGACAAATGGACAACAAAAATAAAAAAGAAGGAGAAAAGAAAGAGTCAACTAAAACCAACCTCTCACTCTTTTTTCCGTCTTTTTTGTACTACTGGGGACCAACATGTTTCGAAGTCAATTTAGACTTCCTCATCAGGGATAACTTGAAGAAAATCTACAGTTATAAATAATGAAACATATATTAATTCAATTCAAATATTACCTGAAAATGAAAATACAAAATTTCTTATCAAATGTTGTTTGGTCAGTCTTTTCACTTCCTTATTAAAATCGAAAATCTTTGAGATCAAAATGAAATTCACTTTCCTATGAAAATTGTATTGTTCAAAAATGGAAGACACCAGAAAGTTATGTGTATCTGTGCATGGCAACCTTCTCAACCAAATTCAAGATAGATTTCTTAAATTTATTGGTATTCTCATTAGAGGTTTTCTTTTTATTTTCAAGTCAAAACATATTTTCTTGTTTATATGAAATATCTTTTTTGGAAAAACTCATTAATCTCTGCATTTTATCAATAAATTCCTCTGTAATGCATCCAATCTCAGTTTTTACTAATTGAATATATATTCTTCAATACTTTTCACCGGTCTTCCAATATTATCCATCATAAAGTCACCTTACCCTCAATTTTCATCAATTTCACTGAAAACCATAATACCAAAATGAGGCAAATCAGAATGGATAAAATAATTTTTTGAACTTCATGCGTAGAAAATCCAAAATTTCAATCAAATGTTTTGTAAGCAATTCACCACAACACTTATTGAACAAATATTTCAATTATTTATTAAATTTTTTTTAAATTTCTATCAATTTTATTTTTGTTCTTAAGCATAGAAACAGTAATCCACTTTTTAAATATAAATTTTAATTTATGAGAAAAAGATTCTTCACAGTAAAAATGCTTTTCGATTATAACCGGGGAGAAACTTCAGAAATACGAATTGTAGCTGTCTTCACCCACGGTACTTAGTAAGCTAATCCAAAAAAGGCTTCTCTTTAAAGTGAAAAGGCTTTTCGATTTTTTCAAAATATAAGTCAAATAATGAAGTTTGACCCCTAGAATAATTCGATCGGATGATTCTAAGTGCTGCCTCAAAAATGTTTAAAAAGACCGTTCAAAAACTACGTCACACTGCCAGGGGAGTGGGGGTAAACGCTGAATGTGACATCACAAATGGAAAATATAAATGTGAATAAGAATTTCTATAAATACTAGAAAAAATGAAAATTAGTGATTTTATTTTACAAGTAAAGCATCTTAATACAAACTTTCGAAGATTTCCTATATGCCCCCCTTTTCCCCTTTTTTAAAGAATTCCTTTTTTCCCCTGTTTTCAAGAAACTTTCCCTACTTCCCCCTTTTCTCGAGTTTTCGCTTTAGTGCGAACTCAATTAATAGAACCCAATAAGAAGATCCAACTATTTTTCGTTGAAATTTATTTCTCCTTAATTGCAAAGTCTACTATTATATTCTTTGTTCAGAATTCATCTCTTTTGGTTAAAAATTAAACTATTTGGTTGGAGGTTTAACTATTTTTTTGAGAATTCGTTTTTTTTTGGGTTGAAAATTAATTTTCTTATTGAGAAAATTAATTTTCAACCAAAAAAAGAACAAATTTTCATCAAATTGATCATTTTAGTTGACAATTCAACTATTAAATTTTTCATTGAGAATTGATCTCTTTCGTTGAAAATTCAACTACTTTGTTGAAAGTTGAACTACTTTGTTGAACATTCATTTTATTGGTTGAAGATTTAACTATTCGGTTGGAAATTCGTTTTTTGTTTGTTTGAAAATTAATTTTTTTAAACGTTGAACTTTGGTTGAAAATGCAACTATTTTGTTGAAAATTCATTTTTATAGATTAAAAATCAATTTTTTGAACTGCAAATTTAATTATTCCATGTTTAGTTGAAATTTCATCACTTTTGGTAGAAATTTTATCTTTTTTTTTGTTTGAAAGTGCAACTGATGTTTGGTTAAAAATTAATCTGTTTTGCTTCTGGATTTAACTACTTTGTTGAAAATTGATCTTATTTAGTTGAATTCAACTGTTTTTGATTTAAAAGTAGAATATTTTTGGGGAGAAATATCAACTTATACATTTTTTGTTGAGAATTATTTTTCTTTTTGTTAAATTCGACTGTTTTTGATTGAAAATTAAAATATTTTTCTTTTGTTGAAATATCATTTGCTATAATTTTTGCTGAGAATTAATCTTTTTTGGTCGAAAATTTAACTGTTTTGTTAAACATTTGTCTTCTTGAATAGAAAATACATCTTTTTGGATTAAAAATTCAACTGTTTCCTAAAACTACATCTTCTTAACTTGAAAATTCAACTATTTGGCTCAAATTGCAACTGTTCTTGGATGAAGTTTCATATTTTTTGTTCAAGAATTCGACCAATTGATCAAAAATTCATCTTTGTAGGTTGAAAATTCAATGATTTTGTTCAAAACTATTCTTTTTTTTTTCAAAATTCAACTTTTTTGTTGAAAATTTGTCTTTTTGGATAGAAAAGTCGTTCCTCTTGGCTTAAAGATTCATTTGTTTAAAAATGAAACTGTTTGTGGTTGAAGTTTAATCTTTTTTGTTTGAGAATTTAACCATTTATTTCTTAAAAATCGAAATAAAATCTATTTTCTTATGAAAATTTTTTCTGTACTGAAAAAGAACACCCAAAAAGTTCACAATTCAAAAATAAACCTTGAAACTACCAGCTTTTTCGGCTCATTAGAGAATTGGAATCCTCCGATCGAGTTCTTCTAGGGGTCAAACTTCATTACTTGATTTGTATCTTTAAAAAATCGAAAAGCGTTTTCACTTTTCAAAAAAAGCCTCTTTTGGACCACTCTAACTCTCGGATCTATGAACCCTTACAAATCAAGGATAATATCTTTTTTTTTCTAAAAAAAATTGCTTTTGACGCTCGGAAAAGTTGCGGCGCATAAAAAGTGTCGAAACATTTAGAAAAACGATATAATTTTAAAGCGATTGCGAACTCGCTCAAGTTAATTCCCCATTGTTTTTCTCGGTGCGAAAAGTGATGAATATTAGTACATAATAATAATAATAATAATTGCAATAAAAAGTAGTCATAATAAACGTATCTCGAATTCAATCTTGTATTTACAATGAAGTAATTATCCCTTAATTTTCGCGGAAGGTCTTCTGCAGAAAATACACTTACTCTCTCTTAAATCCTTCACTATCCGAGAAGCAGCTGTCCGAGGCGTGGAAGCCTTGAAATTTTCAATAATTGCCGAGCAATTTCATCATCTGCCTCATGCTCGCGAACTCGCAGTTATGTTGAAAAAAGGTTTCACCCTAAGGTGTACGGCAAAAGGCGTTTGCGCGTAAACATTTTTTGTGTGTGTGTATGTATATATGCATGTATATGTATATATGTATGCATACACAATATACATGTGTAATATGTATATATGCAAGCATACACCATATACATATATGTAATATGTATACAGATATACATTATTTTATATAGAATATACGAATCGTGACCGTATCTTGAAGATTGCAACATGACACAAGCGATTCCATAGATCACTTAAACATGCTCGTATTCATAATTGCGTATGAACATGTGAGTACGATTTTGTTACTCAACTTGAGCGATTAATTGTTTAATCGGAGAGTTTGTGAAAAAAACCTTACCTGACTTACTATGTGTTTACTCATTTTTACGTTTCGCTAATCCACAAGTATTTCAACATCGCGCGAAACGTTTAATTTATGTAGTTTGGCGACGCTTACAATTTACATTTTCTTTTGTTTCCTTATTTATGGTTTTTTTATTTCATTTTTACGTACATTCGAAAGTTTTAACGTTCAAGCATTTTTTTAAGTAAAATAAGAATTCTCTTCACCTAAGGGAATTTTCTCTAAATATGATTTTTGTGTAACGACGACAGTGGCACTAATTTGGAACTATTGGGTAGGAATTTTAATTTCAGTCAAAAATTAACGAAACAGCGTACAGTAAATGATGAATTTTTTATCCTAATATAATATGATATCGTCAGAAATCACTGCTTTTTCTTGTTAATATGTCTGAAGCTAAACTTGCGAACACAGAAAAAACAAAGGGTAAAAAGTGATTCAAGTAAAAATGCTGGGGATAATCTCGGCATGCAAAAATAAAGATCGGTAAGGGTAAAATGAATGATTTTATCCTTACCGATCTTTATTTTTTTTGTCAAGAGATTTTGAATGTGAAAGTCTTACGAAAGTTTGGAATTCTTTTAATTGTATTTTTTTTTTAAATCAGTTATTCGAATTTCACAATTCTCGAGGCTTTCACTACTAAAAATGCATTACCTACAGTTTCACAGACAGACTTCTCGGAATTATCTCGCATCACATACGAATCGCAGTCTGTGTTCTTGCACGGACGCGTAGAATTTAATTTCCAGAGATAATTATCATATGACTCTAAAATAAAATTTAAAATATATGTTTGCTGTTTACTTTCCACTTGAATTAAGTTAAAGAGTTTCATTCAAAGCTCGAATTCCTTTTTAGAGTTTTTAGAAGGAAAATATAGGAAAATTACACATGGAACGAAAATGAAAAAATTTTGTATCATTCAGCAGTGGGGAAATTAGTCAAAAAAGAAACTTTTTATTATTACAGAATTAAAAAATATTAAATAATGAAGTATAAAAATTTAATTTCAATATTACATTTTTGAACGATTTCATCGAATGAACTTCTCAAAATTTTAGAAAAACTGTTTCTACTTGTACGATAAAATTCTGACTTGGTACCGAAAAATCTGGCTATTCGTGCTGAAATTTCGACCTTGAATATTCGAATTAATGTGTTTTTAAAAATCCAACGTTTTTTGATTGGACGCATTAAAATTGAGAAACTGAAATTGTTAGCCGTCAAATTTTGACCCTTTTGAAATTAAAATTGATAGACAAATAATTTTGAACAATGTTCAAAAGCGTTGACATGTGAAATATTTAATACAATAAAATTTGAAGAACACTTTTAATTCCACAAAAGTGAAGAACTTTTTTGAATTCAGAGGAATTGAAGTTAGATTTTTTACTAGAAAAACTGAAATATCAGCAATTTTAAATTTAGGTCTTTTAACTTTGAACGTTTCAATTCCCAAACTTCAAACCATTCAAAGAAACGATGGAAGTCCGCAAATTTGTGTTTGAAATTCTTTTAAAATACAAATCTTCTATAAATTGTTATTTTTTCATGACTTTGTTGATTTAAAAAAATGTTTAATTCGAAACATTTTAATTGTTAATACGTTCACTTTTTAATACTTACGTCTCCAATCTGTTGCTTTTACTAATGTGTTTGTAGATGAAATTTTTTTTGAAAGGCTTTGTTAAAGATTTGTATTAAGTTTTCGAATCAGAAAACTGTTCATTTTCAATATTACTTTATTGTTTCAAGCAAAATCGAAGCAGTTAATATAAAATTAATTAATTGAAAAATCAATTAAATCTCATTTTTCTTTCAATACATTGCTTTTTTTACTCCATTTCCTAGTCTCCATCTAGCTATTCTTGTCGATCTCTTTTTCCCCTATTCTCTTTCCAGATATTTTGGCAATCCTTCTCTTTTTATCACCTCATACCATTTATTTAATCTTGATTCCTCTATCCTCCCACATCTATCACCTGCCTTTCTCTATCTTTTTTTTACCAGGTCCTCATAGTTCATATTTCCTTCTTCTCCTATCCCTCGATCTCTAAAAAATTCTCTCATTTCTTCTTGCCATCGTATTAACTCTACCGCCCTTCTCCCCTCTTTCCCCTCTCTCCCATCTCTGTGTAACACTTTCTCGCTTACTCCCCTCCCCTTCCCACCCTTAGCTTCTCTTCGAATTTCCAGGCCCTCTTTCCTGCCCTTGCTCTTAATTTATCCCTTTGAGCCTCTTCTCTTACCATAAAATTCGGAGTTCTCCAGTTTTCCTCTAATGTCCATCTGATATATCCTTCTTGCAACTGCTCTATCTCCTTCCTCTCCTTTCATTCCCTCTGCCCATAGCCTAATACTTCTTTAACCTCTCTAATGCTATTGTCACATATATCTTATTCAATGTCGGCTTCAATGTCACCCCCTATAATCTTTAACCCCTTCCCATTTTCAATTTTTCACTGTTGGTACCTCTATCCCTTCTTTCCATATTTCTGGCCAACCTTTCCCTCTTCATTTCCTATTGCACATTATCCACGCCCACTCCTTCAATTTCTTTCCCCCATATTTCAAAACTTCACTCGGGATTTTATCTATACTTGCTGCTTTTCCCTCTTTCAATGAGCCTATCGCCTTCGCGGTTTCTTCCCTTGTGATATCCTCTTCTTCGTCCTTTTTTCTTCCCTCTTTCCCTCCTTTCGTTATTTTTTTCCACTCCTCCTAACAATTCCATGAAATATTTTTTCCATTTTAAAATTTCAATCTCCTGATTAACTCTTTTCCTTTTTTTTCTCTCTCTCTCTCTCTCAACCCAACTAACTCTTTTTCCCCCTTCATTGACTTCTTTCTTAACCGTATCGTCTACCATTCTTTTTACGTTTTCTATCACTATTTCCATCTCCTCGTTTATATTGCCCTCTCTTATTTTCACCATCTTTATCTTTTCCCTAAATTCCTCTATTCCCTCTGCTGATCAATTACCTTTTCTTACGCTTTTTTCTTTCTAATTTTCTTTGTCTTTCTTCCATTCATCTCTCTTCCCCATCTCCACTGTCACTATTAGTGAAAGACGACCCGAGTCTACGCACTTCCTTATCTCTAGCCTCTTTATGTTCACCCTTACCTCATCGACAACAATAACAAAATCTATTACTGTTTCTCCCCCCTCCCCCTATGAATAAACTGACCATCCTAATCTCTTTTTATATTCCCGTTTAAGGTAAACCATCCTAACTCCTCCAATCTATTAAGTAATTTTCTTTCCTTCTCTATTCACTATTTTGTTTTTGGAATTCCTGCCAATCCCATCCCTCTCTTCTCCCCATTCTTTTCTTCATCTTTCTCCTGTTCTTGCATTTAAGTCTCCCCCTCATAATTAATTTCACCCCTTCTTCCTTTCGTTTCATTAACTCCCTTAACTCTTGTTTTCCCCTCCATATCTCCATTTACATATCACCCTAATATCTGTCACCTCTCCTCTTCTATCCCTATCTCCTCTTCCATTAATCTTTCTTTTTGTTCTTTCAACCCATTCCCATCTTTTTTCTTCCCCATCAAATCTTTCCTTATTCCCATCACCATTCCTCCCATTGCTCTGCCCTTTTTATTTTTTCTCTTTGCCTCTTGTACCTCCCACCTGTATTCCCTAGGTAGCCTTTCCCTTACTCTCTCCCACTCCCTCTCATCCAGCCATGTCTCCATCATCACCACGAGTTCCCATTACTCCAAATCTTTCATGAACTCCCTATCCTTCCTTTCTAAGCCATCTAAATTCCAATAACATATCCTCCATTCTTCCGTTCTCTTATTTCTTATCACTTTTTCTTGCCCACTATCTCTTATTTTCCTCCCTCTCGTTCCTTTCTCACCTATTTTTCCGTCCCATCATATTTGACTATGTCTTCTCTCTCTTCATCCCAATCCCACCATATACCTTCTATCTGTATTTTCCCGTACTTAACCCATGTTTTTTTCCCTTCTGTCTTTCCTCCTCTGATATTTGCCTTAACTTATACTGCATATTCCTCTCTTCCCATGTTGAATTATCTACTATTTTGTCCGCACTTCCATATAAAATTCTTTTCTTTGTCATTCCCTTCCCTCTTATGCACTTTATCTGAAATGTTTCTAATTAAATAAATTTGAATTGAAAGTCATGAAAATTAAATAAATTCCAATATAAAGCCTTTAAAATTAGAGTAATTAAACCACATTCAAAAGAATAAAATTAAAAATTCAATATATTGTTCTAAAAAAAATCGAAACCATTCATTGATGTTCAAAAAAGTAATTATTCAAAGCATTTAATATCCTCGCGAAATTGTATCATCTCTTCAATTTTAGACTGAATTTCATGCATTTCTCGGGCAGGATTTTTTTTAAATCACTACAAATGTAGAATTGGAGAGTCTTAATAGCCACTTTTCCGTTTGAATAGTTTAAAATTGAATAAATTGAACATCAAAATAAAAGCTCTAATATCTAATTTTTTTAGCTAATTTTTTTGTGGTGATTTATAATATTTGAAAATTTTTTGTTTACAGTAAGACTTTATTTATTATTTCTCCATTCATTATTATTTTTATTATTATTATAGTCTTTTAAAAAAGGGTTTTTTATAGCAAAACTTTTTTCATTATCATAATTCAAAGTTGATGTCAAAATAAAAAAGATCTACTTGATTTGAGATAAATCGATTGACCCATAATATGAATTCATCTTAGGTATTAGAAATTAAGGAATTATGGTCATTTATAATATTTAAAGAAGCAGTTTTATAGTCAACGTTTATTCATCAACATAATTCAAACTGGATGTGAGAATAAGAAAAAGACTCCTTGATTCGAAGCGAATCAATTGACTTAAATCAGGCCTGTCCAGAGAGGAGAAATTTGCTTAAAAGCCACATGTTACACTTCCACCACCACTTCTCTCTGCTCATTCGAGAGAGCTCGAGTGGTGGTTACTCTCTTGAAATAGAATGGGAAGTGGAGAGTGGAGGTGGAAAACTCACATCTGCGATTTGAGCAGTTTCGAGAAAAATTCCTGAAATTTCTCCTCTC
This sequence comes from Melikaiella ostensackeni, assembly GCA_032362435.1. Classification (NCBI taxonomy): domain Eukaryota; kingdom Metazoa; phylum Arthropoda; class Insecta; order Hymenoptera; family Cynipidae; genus Melikaiella; species Melikaiella ostensackeni. Next base: position 25,633,830 of record JAUMHM010000072.1, read on the forward strand.
TGGACAGGCCTGCTGTAAGCCGTCTCTCGGTTTTGCTGTATGGTCCTGAACCCTTTGCTCGGCAGACGGATGACCCTTTCATTGTTATCAGTTTCAGGCCCGTCACAAAAACGGACATTATGAAAACATGGCTCAATTAATTTTTTAATTTGATGAATATATAATAGAAAATAATGTAATTAGAAAAAAGTGAAAAAAAGATTGATGGAAATCGGTAAATATTTTCAGTAATAAAGGAAATCTGTAAGTATATGCACAAAGACAATAACTTTTAACTGGGATTAAAGATATTAACCGACTTTTTAATATCTTTTTTTATTTTTCTCGTCATAATCTAATGACGTTACTGCAGCCTATTAAAATTTGATTTTTTACTATTTTACCATGTTCTGGTATTGTGAAAGTTATTTCATGTTTTCATAATTTCCGTTTTTGTAACCAGCCTTAATCTCATAACAATAAAAGGGTCATCCACTGCAAAAAAAGTAAAGTAGCCTTCTACTCTAAACGGAGTGTCTGCCTCGTCTGCCGAGCAAAGGGTCCAGAGCCAGGCAGCGGAACCCAAAGACGGCTAACACTGAGCGTCACTGCTATTGTACTTTTGTTTTCGATTATTAAACAAAATAGGAACAGTTTTACTAAAAACCAGCTCTGGTCAAGAAAGGATAATACTACACTGGAACCTCCATTTAACCGCCCTCAATATACCATGTTCGTAGAATTTCCGCCTTCTCGCATTCGTTGATGAGGGGCTCCAAGGGGCCCAGAGAGAGAGAGAGAGAGAGAGAGAGAAAGTTGCTGTTAGCTCAGCGGAGTTCAGCAGTTTCGTAGCCACAAAGCGGGCAGTTCGAACACTCGAGTGCATATTTCGCATTTATTTTAAAAGACACGCGGAAAATTCTCTTTTCAATAATTAGTCTTCATTATTAAAAAAGGTCCATCCTTTATGATAACAAAAATCT
>JAUMHM010000072.1:25640589-25660036 GCA_032362435.1 Melikaiella ostensackeni
TCTAAATTGTCCTGTGAAAATAAATTTGTTCATGGGTACTGATTTTGCCACACTGTGGAGGAGTACGGTGAAAACGGCGAAAGGCGTCCATTTAGGATTTTTACGAGCGTGGCGGCAATGCGTTTGTCCAGTATAAACTATAAACCAAACCACAAATCAACACAGTTTCTATCCTGACGCAAACGCCTACGCGCATTCGGTTTTGCGTTCGAGCATGTACAGGTATAGGCCTTTAGTGCGGTACTGGACGAGTTTGCTGGCTTTAGAGTCAAGCTTTCTTTATCCCGTCGTCCCCTAGTCGTCGAACGAAATTCTCGGAAGGCCATATCGCAGATGGCCTTATTAGAGACTTTCAGTGTAATTAGAAAACATAGTATTTTATGAATCTAATATTGATTCAACAAGAACAATTTTTATTATTATATTTTTAATTTATTCAAGTAATTACATAATTTTTATTTTTTAGAATAATCGTTTGTCCTAATTTTTATTTTACCGAATTATCATGTTACATTTTTTTATTTTTCCGAATTTTCATTACGGTATATTACATTGCGATTTGGTAAAATAAAAGTGATGTAAAATAGTAAATCGGCAAAATAAAAATTAAGTGGAAAATAGTATTTCGGAGAAATAAAAATTACATATGTAAAATATGAATATAGTATTATTGAATTCCATGATTGTAGACTTAGGTAAAGTAAGTTTAATGTAAAATAAAATTTGGGTAATGGGAATATCTATGCGCCTCTTGATCAATACATAAAAAGTACCAGGAACATTTATTTGTCTACGTAAAAGATTTCATTTAAAATTTGAATTTACTTCGTATAAACAATTTTTCAAATGTAAATAAACAATTTATTCAAATCAAACAAAGTGTAAAGAAATAAGTTTGATTTTTTTTAATCAAACAATTTGTCTCTCTTTCTCAGTCTGAATTTTCCACTGAATTGTCCATCTTCCACATTTGTTTAATAAAGAAGTTTCTACCAAAACTATATTGTACTATTTTAATGTAATATGTAGATTATTATAAGCCTTACGAAGTTTTTTGGTCACATTTTAAAGGTTATATTTTGCCGAAAAACGTGTGATTTTATCAGATGTTTAGTACTATTTTCGAGGATTTTAAGGCGATTAAAGTGAAGAAAAACGTAAATTTTACACATTTTTGGTCAGTTTTAGTGGAATTATGTAGTCTTTTGAATTGAATTATTTATTTTTATCATTTAGGATATGTTGGCAATAATATAGACTATAAATTCTAGTAGGCAAGAATCATCAAAATTTATAAATGTATCAGGTCTAAAAGAAATTTTGCGCTCTTCCCTCTTTGCTGTTTAAAACTTGAATACGCTTGCAATAGCTGAATTATTTTTTTATCAGGCTCAAAGTTTCAGGATGAAGTATTTGTAGCATACAAACTTTTAGACTCTATGGATTTTTAAAATTCAAATATTAATTTTTTCGACCCACCCTAATGTGGAAGTTGACAATCTGAAACTGACACTAACCGAACATTGAAGCATGCTCGGCTGTGGATTGCGATAAAAAGTTCTATTTTTAGTCTAAAAATAAAATAAAACATGCTCCCGAGATATTAAATTTTGTGAACAAAGGTAACCAAAGTTTGATGTAAAAAAGTTACCAATTTTGAGAAGATCGAACGAGAATTTTAAGATTAAAATTTTACGGTTTTCTTAAAAGTTTGTAGTCAAGTGATCTCGCATACATTGCTGTGGAAAACCTGATTGGTTGCGACAATGCGTGAATATGACTTTTAGTGGCTGTTTCCAGTTTTTTCTTTGCTGTTATTATTGTAACACATATTTTATAAAATTAAAAAAATGACAATGTTTCACTAATCATAAGTTATGTTTAACACTAAGAATTATGAATTTTCTGGACTTTTTTAAATCACAGAGTCCAAATGAGGAATTTTAATTCTACAAATTTATTTCTAAAAGGGAAAATTTAAATAGTAAATGATTAAAACCAGCGATTTTGTTTTGAACTTTTTGACCAAATGTTTGAAAAATGACATAAGGATTCTATTCATAACCCCTTCACCATATTAAATGAGGTAATGTGTAATTATCTATCAATAAAATTTACGAATTTTCTCGATCAATTTAGTAAATCAGAATTTCCAAGTAAGTAATTTTATTTCATGATAAAATTTATTTCTGAATGTTTTTAAACATCAGTGATAAAAGAAGAAATTTTAATTGTAAATGATTTTTCAATATTGGGAAATAATTCTCTTCTTAATATTTTGCTAGCAAGCTATAATTTGAAGACTTTTTAACACTTTGAAAGAGATAAGAAAAATGAAATTATGGACAAAAACTTAGAATACCTTAATTTATGAAGTCCGTACAAGTAAAAAAATTGTCAGTACCTATAAAAAAAATAACCGGTACGGACAATAAGATTTCCGGGAAAATTTCAAATGATTTAGGTTTTATTTAAAAGTATTACTTCTTTAGGGAAGCTTTAAATTATTTCAAAAGATATTTAGAAGTTTTCAAAAGATTCGAAAATAATTAAAAACTTGAAAAGATTTCAAAAAGTTTAGAACAAAATGTAGATCTTTGAAGATTTCGAACGTACGACCTGGAAGATTTTTAAGAATTTTGAAAGGTTTCAAAAGAATACAACATTTTTCTCAACGTTTCTGGGAAAATTTTTTATGATCTTTATTTTGAAAAAATTATTTTTAAGAGAATATTTTTAAAAATTTCACAAAAATAATTTAGAACTTGAAAAGATTTCCAAAAATTCAGAAAATTTTTTACATTTCTCCCTAACTTTTAATAGTCCTACATATTTTTTAAACCGACTTGAACTTTTTCTGGAATTTGATAAAATCCTGTAAAATAAAAAAATTTCCCTTACAATTTGTTAGATTTTTTTTCGACCTATCTGAAACCTTCAAAAATGTTTTCGAATTTTCTGAAGAATCTTAGTAAAATTACATTTATATAGCCTGAAAAATAAACTGATAGTAATACTTATTTCTTCGAATAGCAAACGACTCGAATTCAAGTCTTCAAAGACTTTTAACGAGTAAATAGTTATTCGAAAATTTTATTTTGTATTAAAAATTATTTTTCCCCTGAAACTGAAAAACTACACGCCCATGATTGATGATGCTAGTAAGATTAAAAAATGGTTGATTCAAAAAAATTATTCTGTTTCGAAAAAATCAAAATTGAAGATAACAATAGCATAGTATGATAGATTTTTTTTGCAAAAAATCCGAAAAAAAAGAAAATATATTCATCTTTTATTCATTAAATGATAATGATTTCAAGACATGTCGATGCTAAAAGGTTGAGAAAAATTATTACTACATAAAAGTTGTATTGCAATTTTTTTTAGTATTGCATCAAAAAAAAGATATTTTTAAAAAATCCTTTGACCACAATGTGTATTTAATTTTTCAAGAATTTTTCATACAATAAACACATTTTCAATAAAAATGTTGGTTATCTAGTTCTGTATTGCCACCCTTCAAATAGAATTGGGAAAATATATTTCGTTCATTTTAAGTTTTTAACGTCCAGAACATGACATTACAAAGAAAGTTTCTTAGTCCTCAGGTACTTGAAACTCGTTGCCTTTCCTCTTCTGCTGTTGTTCCGTAGGAAACCACCATCTGGGCGTCTACCTGTAGTCTCAGAATACTGAGACGATACCGAGCGATATATCGGTTTTCCGAGACCAAATCGATGCGACACCAAACAGATACTGGAGTCTCAAAAACGGATACCGATACGAGAAACACCTGAGGTTTTCCGATACGATGCCGAGACAGTATTGTATCGAACGGCATCACATAATACAGTAAACCCCCGTTAACACCAGGGACCAGGAGCGAATCCTGAGCGAGCCGAAAGTAGGTTTTAAACCCCAATCTTAAGATCAGATACTGAAGAGTTAAGCTATATCTTAAGCCCGATCCACACTTTCGCTACTCGCCGAGTGTTAAATAAAAGGTCGTCGAGTACCGAGTAGTGTGGATGGGTCTACTCTAGGCGAATGTTCGCTTTTTCGTACTATCGACTACTTGCCGATCTTCCTACCCGAGCAATGGACCCAGTATAGGCGGGTATAGGCGAGCATAGGCATAGTGGTTGGTACTTGGCGAGTATACGAATGTCTGTATACCTGTGCTTGAGTATGCTCGCCACTCGCCGAGTCAGTACGTGGCAAAAGGCGAATATTCGGCACTCGCCGAGTAGCGAAGTGTAGATCGGACTTTGAAGAGGAGTCTTCCAATCCCTCAAGGTCAGAGTTTCTCACACTTCATCAATTCAAGAAAAGGTTCAAGGAGGCATCACATGTACCTGAAACGAATTCCTAGAGAAGTACGTTTGCATTGAAGGAACTCTACCCCTACTCCGGTACTGAAGTGGTCAGAAAATGATGAGCGAGCTAGAAGGATAGGAACTATTTGCTCCTTTCATGTTTAGAACCTTTAGAGATTCAACCCGTAGGATCTAAACTCTTAAGTTGTTCGAAAGCAATTCGATCTCGTAGTGTACCGATTCTGAATCTTATAGCAAGCCTCTTTTGAAAAATACGCTTTTTTCGATGGCGCCACCTATCATTATTTTCGAACATGCTCACAACTCTTGCTAGTCCGGACGCTATACCCATTTCCGTCGGATCGACAAGGCCCATGCAGTTTCTTTGATTATTCTGATGCACGATGGTCTCCTGATTCCGAATCTGTGTGGTACGTCTCTGGCATTCATGGGGTTTGCGAGATATTCGCAATTATGTAAATTTGAGTAATTCCCGATTATTACCTATGCATTTAATATTTTTCAAAAATTTCTTATGCATTTCGTTAGAGCATATCAAAAGAAATAAAAGTTGCCTGTATATATTTTCGATCAGATGAATATTTATTGCAGAAAATACATAAATTAGGCAACATTGTTTAATTGGCTTACTTCAACTTGCCATAACTTTGTAGAAAAAAGGCCCAAATGTCTGAAAATTGGTACATCTATTCTTCGAGATCCTACTAAAATATTGGCACTGGTTACGAATTGTTAAATAAACAAAGGTTGACCTGTACGTGCCTTGTAAGTGAAGGTCTCTAACTCGGTTGCTATAAACAGCTGAAAATTGGGACAAATCTTAAACAATTTTGGACATTATCAGAAATGCATTCATACAATTTTCTTTCAATTATTTTTATTCGCTTAAGAATTATTAGCTTTTATTTTTTCGAAGTGTCGGGTTTTCTAGGTGACAAAGGGTCGTTGAGTGATACCATAAACTTGGAAACGTGCACATGCCTGGTCAGCTCTAAGTTCACAGGCGTAGAAACTGTGTAAGGGTTCAGGGACCCAGACTCCTGAAGTTTCTGTATGCTCTATGCAGGAGTTTGTGTATATAAAACTCCTAACGTCTACAAAATATATTTATTTCGCAACTTAACTGAAAACCGTAGAAGTTTAAACAAATTAAAATAAATTTAACAATTGAAAATTAGTTAAAAAATTAACTGCGTATTTTGTAAGTACCGATTAATGATGATTTTTAAAAAATAAATTTCAAAAACCATTAATAAACCTCAATATTACGTAAAATTCAATGTCACTTATGAGATATTCTTTGATGATCCATAAGAGTGCCTTAAGCTTATTGAGATTTAAAAGTTATAATTGACTCTTATTCTTCAACGAATTCTGAACCCGAAACTGAAACACGGAATTATTTGTTATAACATCGCGTTTAAACAGTACATTAGATCATATGTCTGGAACCTTTCACTTTTTAATAAAAAAATAAAGGATAGTATTTTTGTAGACAGAACATTGGAAATTTGACTATATTGGCTAAAGGTACTTATTAATGAGATTCTGTGATTGGATATATGAAATCTCTTCAAATACATATTAATGATTAAAAAATATTTAATTATGTGAAAGAAAACGATCTATTGGATCTTATTTTTATTTACAAACATTTGACTATTGTTGGATGAAAATTGAATAATGAAAATAATATTTTGAAAGAAATTCAGTATTGGGTAATTAGTTAGTTAGTTACGTTTAGTAGTAATTTTTTGTTTTTATTCTTTTTGTGCTTTTCCCTCAGCAGGGTCAATTTATTTGTACAAGGATTGATCGTTGAAAAAAGCTAACCTCTAGGCTTATCATTATGACTATTTGAATTTGCAACTAAGAATGTGACAGTTCTCTTTTGTGATGTCATCGAGATTTCTGAAATAGCACCTTCACGTTGAATAAATTTTAATTTTTTTTCTTTAATTTTCATAACGGTCGACCGTTATGAAAAAAAATTCGACTATAAATTACTAAATACGTGTTTGTTCGTGAACCAGAACCACGAGCATGTATTTATAAACTTTTCCAAAACTTTAAATTATATTTCAAGGAGTATCATGGTTATAACGGTCGTTTTTAAGTTTTGTACGCAGACGATTCCTTTGAGAAGCAAATACGCACAATAGTTTAGGTTGGCTCCTTCCCTTCATTATTATTCTACAAGAAATATCCAAGAATTTTGCAGTTACATATTTTTTCAGCGTCTCTCTACTAACATACTACCAAGTCATTCTTATTCCTTATTGCCCTTATATTGCAATTTCTTTGCTCTCACCCCACAGCTCAATATTCAATATTTACAAATGAAAATCCATTTACTTCGAATGTTCATAGTTTAAAATGATTTAATTTTGAATTCTTTTTTGGAATAGTTCAATTTTCAAAATTTAAGATCGAGAATTATTCAAATTTATAGATTTGCAGTTGTAATTTATTAAATTTCGAAGATTTAAATTTGAAATTCATGAAATTTTATATATTTGTAATTGAAAATCATTCAATTTTTAATATTAACAATTGAAAATTTATTCGTTTAGAATGTTCATAGTTTAAAATGATGTAATTTTGAATGCTTTCTTATAATAGTTAAATTTTGAAGATTTAAAATTGGAAATTATTCAATTTTATAAATTTTCAATTGTAAATTATTTAATAGTGAACAGTAAAAACGACAGCGTTGATTTATTTTTTGGAAATTCTTATAATTTTTTACATGTGTAACATATGTTTCCGTAGATGAAAACAAAATTTCGCAGGAACTTTGAGTTACTTCAATCAGTGGCTGGAAACAAAATAATGTTTAAATTTATAAATCGGTTTTGCTAGATCATACACGCAGAAAAAAAATTTGTTAATGTTACAGAGGTCCTACGTTAAAATAGTGATAGCATAGCTTTTCTGTAGAGTTTACAGAATTTTCTTTAATCTTTACAGAATTTCTAGGTAGTTTATAGATTTACGGATATTTTCTGTAAGTTTTACAGAAATTTCCAGTAAATCATACAGAAAATTCTGCAAGTCTCGCAGAATTTTCTGCAAACATTACAGAAAAGTGTATGCTGTCACCTTATGTAAGATTAGTAGACACTTTTCTCCGTGTGAGAGGTCATAGAACAGGCCTGTCTAGAGAGAAAAAATTTTCTCAAAAGCCGCATGTTACAGTTTCCCCACCACTTCTCTCTGCTCACTCGAGAGTGCTCGGGTGGTGGTTACTCTCGTGAAGTAGAATGGGAAGTGGAGATTGGAGGTGGAAAACTCACATCTGCGATTTGAGCAGTTTCGAGGAAAATTCCTGGAATTTCTCCTCTCTGGACAGGCCTGACCTAAATATTCATGCATGTTATTGACAAGTAAGGAAATCATGGTCATTTATAATATTTGAAAAATGTTTTTTCATAGCGAAACTTCAATCATTATTATTTCATTAATTATTATTATTATATTTTTAAAAAGGGTTTTTTATAGTACATAAAACTTTTTTCATTAAGTTCATTCAAAGTTGATGTAAGAATAAAAAAGACTATTTGATTTGAGATGAATCGATTGACGTATTATATGAACAGGTGTCATTCAATATTGAGGAATTATGGTCATTTATAATATTTAAAGAAGTTGTTTTATAGTAAACCTTTTTTCATTAACATAATTCAAAATTGATGTGCGAATAAAAAAGACTTCTAGATTCGAAGCGAATCGATTGACCTATAATATTTATACATTTTATTGAAGAGTGAGGAAGTAATCGGCATTTATAGTATTTGAAAAAATTTTGTTTACAGTAAACCTTTTTCATTAACATAATTCAAAGTTGACGTGCGAATAAAAAAGACTCCTATATTCGAAGCGAATCGATTGACCTATAATATTAATATATTTTATTGAAGAGTAAGGAAGTTATGGTCAATTATAATATTTTCAAAACTGGTTTTATAAAGTAAAAGATTTTCCATGAACATAATTCAAAGTAATTTGAAATATTAAATAAAAATAATTAATGCTTTCTCTATGAGGAAACAAAGTGCTCATCAAATGAGCATCATACACTCATAGATACAAATAAAGTGAAAGCACCCAATATTAAGTTCACAACTATTTAAATCAACAATTGAAAATTGTATTTTGTAATTCTGAATTAAAAGACATGAAAATTGAATAAATTCAAATTCCAAGCCTTTGAAATGTAATTAAACCATCATCAAAGAAATAACATTAAAGACTGAATTAACCTAAAGAAAATCGAAGCAATTATTTAATGTTGGAAGAAAGTAATTATTCAAATGATTTCATATCCTCGCGAAATCATATTATCTTTTGAATTTAAGACTGAATTTTATTCATTCCAGGGTCACATTCCTATCTGATTTATCAGTCAGTCTGGAAATAACAAGATGCGAATGAACCTTCGAGCTTCGGAATTTCAATGTTACCGCAGAGTGATTTACAGAGTTTACACAGTTTACACAGGTATTTACGACAATAAGTGGATGCATGAAGCATTGCGGAAACGGAAAAAGCGACGCTATCAAATTCGGACGCCTTACGATCTTTTATTTCTTTTGCCCCTTGCTGTTAATGACGACACGTGGTACTATCTCTCACTTTTTTTTTGCCGAAATCGTATATCTGCAGTATATGTGCCGTTGAAATCACCATTATTAGGTACCTGCCTACTTCCGAGGATATTCGCAAGGAACATTAGCGTGGGCAAACCTACAATTTTACCTTTTATCAAAAGCAACTAGACGCGAGTAGGTGGATTCGCGGAAAGCAATTACATGTAAATACGCTTCGTCTCGCATGGCGACCCATCTCAAGCACCAAATTAGCATTTATCCTTTTCTCGCTTTTTGACGTTGTTTGACGTTTTTAGCGGCCTTTCCAATTCCAATTTTACCCATTTTTTATTCAGGGAAGAGTCGGCTATGGAGGCGGTACGGGGCACGGTGGATATTACAAATAGGAAAGAATGTAAGATAGTGAGGGTAGGATACCGAAAAATCTGTTCTCAGGGAAAATGGTGTCTTCGGAATGAGGACAGAGAAGGGTTAGAGAAAAAAAGGGGAGATTTTTTAGCGAGGAATACTGGATGAGGAATATGGGGGGAAAGGAAAAGGGTAAAGAAAAAAGAAGGAGAAGTAAAACTGACAGAAAAAAGATACAAGTGATAGAGGAGGAGGTCGGGTGGCTATCACACGAGTTTAAAATCGTCGCTTTTTTAACATGTTGGACACGATACTTTTTCTATAATTTGTTTAAAAAGTGCTAGTTTTTTTACCTGTTTTTTGTTTAAAATGAAGGCGAGTTGCTGCCGATTGACGCAACAATATCAATAGCAATTGTCGAAACCATGACAATAATATGGCCGTAACAGTATGTTGGTAGCAACGTTTGGTCAGGAAGGTTAGAACTGGTGGAATTAGATACAACGCAATAGTTGTGAGTTCATCTACACTTACTGAAGCAGGCCACAGGGTTTGTTCAGTAGTTCACACTTTATTTACTTTTTTCACTGTGCCTCACTTTTCTTGCTGCGTCCGTCTACTTTTTTCACCGTTGCCAGTAAAGGTCGACACTGCGCATGCGCCACGTCATCGACTACAAATCGGTCACTTTTTGCACAGAAAACAGGTGGAAAATCTAGCACTTTTTTGGTCTTTTAGTCCTATTTCAGCAGTATTTTGGGACATAAATCCCATCAGCACTTGTAAAAATTTCGAATAAAAATAAAATGGAACTTTCCGAGTACATTTGTCCCTATTTGGTTTTTTTTTTAAATTTAAGAAATTTGGTACTTAAGTACTGATTTGTCTTATACCCAGTACTTTAGCGGGACTTTATCCGAAATCTCAATGGGACTTTTCTTACTCGGGTAGCTTTTTTCAACATTTTTGGCGTTTTATCTTTTAAAAGAAGGCTTAGGATCTAATTGTCAATATACGTATTTTTTCAAAATGAATTGCAGAATTACAAAATAAAGTTTTTGTCTCATTTACAATTATAATTACAGAGTTATAATCGCTTTTTAAATATTCCCGAGTTTTTATTTCGTCTGGTAACAAAACAGTTTTTCATAAAATTCCCCTTTAAATTGATTATTAATTGAAGATTATTGAATATACTTCAAGACGTGGAAATTTATTGGCAATTAAAGTATCTTTATTTGAGCAAAATAACCGATTTGAAAGACCAAAAAAGATCGTACAACAATTCGGTGTCATCTGGTAACATGGGTTTATTATTAGAAAAATCATATTTCAGAGACGAGTTTATGAAGAAAATATCAATAAAAACATGTACTTTGTACCTGCAAAGCAAATAATTTATAGGTTAATTCAGACTAAAAATATTCTTTATAATAATAAAATATTTATTGCGTAACCTTGTCATTCGGTAACACAAAAGTTATTTGCAACGACTGAAGTTAGTTCTAAAACGGAATTTAATCGATATTCCCCTTATTTTTGAATTTGAAAATAATTTAAAATAAATTTAAGGTAACATTTTATTTTCATTATAACATTTTGCAACACACACGGAAAAAATTGTATAAACTGTCTATCGATACCAGCAGATTACTTCGCTCACTGACAAAACATATTTGAAATATAAAATTGTCTTTTTTGCAACACCCGCATTAAAAATGCGAGTTTTTACGCCCGTTTCGCATGACAAAAATGGCCGATTTGTAACCGATGACGTCAGTTTATTTCCTGCGGGGTAAAAGTACTTTTACCCCGGTGATGCAAGAGCAAAAGTGATTTTAACTTGTTAAAAACGCTGTCTTGGGTGGCGCTATCTGGCGCCGTTTTGGAAAAGCTTTTAGTCAGTTTCTAAGTGACAGGCACGTGTATGTGAGCGCAGCAGCTAGAGAAAGTAATCTTGCTCAAAGTGCACAAGCGCAGTAGCTAGAAAAATAAATCTTGCACAAAGTGCGCAAGCGCAGCAGCTAGTAAAAGTAACTTTACTCAAAGTGCGCAAGCGCAGCAGCTAGAAAAAGTAATCTTGCTGAAAGTGCGCAAGCGCCGCAGCTATTAAAAGTAATCTTGTTCAAAGTGCGCAAGCGCAGTAGCTAGAAAAAGTAATCTTACTGAAAGTGCGCAAGCGCAGCAGTTAGGAAAAGTAATCTTGCTCAAAGTTCTTAAGCGCAGCAGCTAGAAAAAGTAACCTTTGCTCAAAGTGCGCAAGCGCAGCAGCTAGTAAACCTAATCTTGTTCAAAGTGCGCAAGCGAAGAAGCTAGAAAAAGTACTCTTGCTGAAAGTGCGCAAGCGCAGCAGTTAGAAAAAGTAATCTTGCTCAAAGTTCGCAAGCGCAGCAGCTAGAAAAAGTAATCTTGCTCAAAGTTCGCAAGCGCAGCAGCTATAAAAAGTAGTCTTGCTCAAGGAGCGCAAGCGCGGCAACTAGAAAAAGTCTTTTTATAACTGATTTTTCACTACGGTTACGGAATTGATCAATTCTCACACTCTATACATGCCTTGAAAATCAAACATTCCGTGTATGTGTTACAAAAAAAATATTTCAAAATGTGAAAAAATTACTATTTTCACGATTTATTTGATTTTGACCTTAGCGTTTCAAAATATCCTGTCATTTTATAGTATACATTATTATTTGGCAATTTTTCATTTTATATTTGTATTTTGGGACAGATGCGTGTTAAGACATTGTGCGTACCTTTTTAATTGTCATTTCTAAACGAAATCGTCTAAAATTTTGAAACTTTACTAAATTGTGCTTTGGTATATAAGTACTTTACTGACATGTTTTTATAAAAAATTTATTATTTAAAGGAAGAGTGGAAAATGACTAGATCGTAAAGTGGCCAGCTTTTTGGCAATCAGCCTTATATAGAAACTAAGGACGCGAAAACATAAAGAAATAATGAAATTGTAATTTTCAATTTTCAGCCTTGAGAAGCAGATCTAATTGTAAATTTGACTTACAAAATATCGTTAATGTTTTATATCAAAAGATTGTCATTAAATACAAAAAATTATAATTATAAAATAAAAGCATACTTCCTAATATTGTAATATAAATAAATAATATTAAATTATTAATATAATAGAAAGAAATTGTTTAATGATGATATGAAATGCTTTTTTTCTATTCATCAAATAATTGCACCTTTTTGATTTTCACTCATAAATGAATAGGAGTGAAATAATTGAGCGAAAAAATATGAGTCACATACGCTGGATTGACAGTAGGTTTTGACCCCAATTTAAAAGACTTCCGAGGGTTATCTGTCGTTTCCGAAAGACGTTTCCAATTAATTTGTTCGAGCAGTTGACATAACTCGGAGAGAGATAAGAGGCTCTCATAAATTCACCATTATTCGTGATGAATTATATTACATAGTGCAGGATATAAGATAGACGCATTTGTTGTGATAACGATACTCACTATCAAATATTTCTGTGTTTGCAGGAAAGCCTGTTTCAACTTGCCACAGCTTGAAATTGTATCATAAATCTTGCACTCGAACTTTTTAGTGAGATAAAACGTTATTTTGTATCCAATTTTCGTAGTAAGTCGATTTCTCAGATTCTAAGAATGCTGGTTTCCGGCCAAATATTTCCAATGATAATATAATTTTACGTAGAATTTTTAAAAAGTGGAAACGCTTTTTGATTTTTAAAAAATATGAGTCAAATAATGAAGTTTAAATGAATTTTTTTATTTGTAGCGACAAATGAATCAATTATCTTTGAGACCTTCATTTAGGGCATCTATTAGAGTTCTAAGAGAAAAATGGAGAAAAAATTTTTATTTGAGTTTTTGACGTCCATAGTCAATCGAAAATTATTTCTTTTTTTTTTTTAGTTAGAGATTTCCATTCGGCATGACTTTTTTTTAGCACAATATTGCTAGCAGACCAGTTTCCTCAGTTCCTGATGTACTTGATTTTTCTTGAATTCTTGAATTTTCTTCACTATATATTTATGTTTTAATGCATGTTCAACATGTTTTTTGCAAGTTTCGTATCATTCCATGAAACCGTTTTTTAATTATCGCCATTATAAATTCAAAAAAATGCTTTTCGTAGCACCAAAAGCTGGGTTTTTTTAAAAACAAGCTCATCGTACCTAAAAATTTGTAAAGTAAAAACTATTTTTCAGGTTCATATTTACAAATTTTGTTGATATCTCATTTTCGTAAAGTGAATAACTATGACAATGCACAAGGAAAATGATTTGAAAACCACAGTCATATGATTTTTTTTGTTTAAGGTAATTTACTTAATTTCTTAAATATAAAATATGTATAATATTTGAAAACATTTTCAATATTTATTTACCACACTTGTATAAAAATCACTGTGATATATCGTAACACGGGGCTAAGCGGCACATGTGGGGTAAAGTGGGACACCCGCATTTGTTTAAAAGAAAGCAATAGCAAGTCATCAAATGCAAAGATTTCATGTGCCTTACTTTACCCTACAGGATCTCCGCCAGTTTTTCCAGCAATGCAATACAATTCGCGAAATACAACATTTTTTATTTTTATTTTTTTATATTACTTGATACAAGATGGAGTGTGTCCCGCTTTCCCAGTGTTGTGTCCCACTCAGTCCCGCTTTACGGTACATAAGAGTTTCATTTTTAATTATTTTAGTAACCTCAGCATTACGTATTCTAAAAGTGCGAACACCAAGAATGGTTTTCTTGATTTTGTATCTGGGATATCTTACAACTTTTTTACGATCAGAACAAAATTTTTGTCAGGGCCGTTTTTTGAAAGAATTCATTTTTAATTGCAAAAAATCGAAATTTCCAGTTTTTCTCGAAAACGAAGCGGAATATGAAAAAAGTCAAGAAAGCAAAATTGTTCCTTGGAAAATTTGCTACAAAGATACCTCTTTACTATACCTTAATCTCACTTCGGTTTTTCGAAAAACTAGATTTTTTATTTTAAGACATAAAAATGTTTTTTTCACAATTTTATTTGTGAGAAAAAATTAGAACAAATGAAACTTGATTACAAGGGACATTACATTACAAGGGACAGTAAAGGATTGCATGAGATTCCACAGAATTGCATGAGATTTGCATAAGATTGCAAGCAGTGCTTAGCATGGCACGAAATTGCATTGGATGTTATCGCGATTGCATGGGGCTGCAAAGTTTTGCATAGGATTGTATAAGATTGCATAAGATTGCAGAAAGAGTATACAACAGATTGCAAGAGCATTTAAGCCCTCAAAAAAATGTTTTTTAGCGAAATTTATAATTCTTTCTGATCTTAAAAATCTCTAATCATACAGGTAGAATTATTTTAAAAATTTTCAAATCAGAAATAAAGAAAAAATTAGTAAAAATTTGTTGAAATTGGTTTTCCACAGTTTTATACGAGAAAAAAGTAGAACAAATAAAATTTGATTTAAATAATCTGAGGATAGTTTTTCTCTTCTTGAAAAATCTTATTCTTTCTTTCTATCTATGATTACAAAAGGCGAAGGGTTAATTACTCGGATTTTCAGTGTACACTGGATTGCAAGTTTGCAAGATTGCATGGGATTTCAAAAGATTGCATGGGATTTTAAGGGTATGCATGGAGTTTTAAAAAATTGCATGGGATTGTAAGGGTATGCAAGGAATTTTATAAGACTGCATGGGATTTTAAAGGATCACATGGAATTGCATCAAGATTGCAAGAGATTGCAAGAGATTTTAAAGGATTGCATGAGATTGCATGAGATTGCAACGGATTTTAAGGGATTGCATGGAATTGCATTGAGATTGCTTGGCATTACAAGGGACAGTAAAGGATTGCATGAGATTCCACAGGATTGCATGAGATTTGCATAAGATTGCAAGAAGTGCTTAGCATGGCACGAAATTGCATTGGATGTTATCGATATTGCATGGGGCTGCAATGTATTGCATAGGATTGTATAAGATTGCATAAGATTGCATAAGATTGCAGAAAGAGTGTACAACAGATTGCAAGAGCATTTAAGCCCTCAAAAAAATGTTTTTTAGCGAAATTTATAATTATTTCTGATCTTAAAAATCTCTAATCATACAATTATTTTAATATTTTTCAAATCAGAAATAAAGAAAAAAATAGTAAAAATTTGTTGAAATTGGTTTTTCACAGTTTTATACGAGAAAAAAAGTAGAACAAATAAAATTTGATTTAAATAATCTGAGGATAGTTTTTTTCTTCTTGAAAAATCTTATTATTTCTTTCTATCTATGATCACAAAAGGCGAAGGGTTAATTACTCGGATTTTCAGTGTACACTAGATTGCAAGTTTGCAAGATTGCATGGGATTTTAAAGGTATGCATGGAGTTTTAAAAGATTGCATGGGATTGTAAGGGTATGCAAGGAATTTTATAAGACTGCATGGGATTTTAAAGGATTACATGGAATTGCATCAAGATTGCAAGAGGTTGCAAGAGATTTTAAAGGATTGCAGGAGATTGCAATAGATTGCATGAGATTCCAAAGGATTGCATGAGATTGCAAGCAGTGTATGATATTGCACGAGATTTTCTAGAGATTTTTCGTGATTTTATGGAGATTGCACGGGATTACGAGGGATTGTAAAGGATTGCATAAACATGCATAAGATTCCACGGGATTTTCATATGATTGATGATTACAAGGGATTTTAAAGGATTGCATGGGATGTTGTCGAGATTGCATGAGATTACAAGGAATTTTAAAGAATTGCATGGGATTACAAGGGATGGTAAACGATTGCATGGGAATGCAAAGGTTTGCATGGTATCGTATAAGACTGCATAAGATTGCAGAGATAGTGTACACCAGATTGCAAGAGTAATTAACTCAATTTTTCTTCTCATAACTCTGATAGATGTCCTAATTGATGGTTTCAATAATTTTTTATTCATTTGCTGCTACAAATAAAAAAATTAATTTAATGATGAAGATCTTTTTTGACTTTTTTGTAGTTTTTAAAACATTTTTGATGCAGCACTTATAATCATCCGGTCGAGTTCTTCTAGGGGTCAAACTTCAATATTCAAATTAAATCTCTCAAAAATCGGAAAACGTTTTTACTTTTTTAAAAAAGCCTTTTTTCGACAACCCTATTACTTAATGACAATTTTTTAGAATTGATCCTATAATTGTAGACTTCAAATTCCTTATTAAAAATAAAGAATTTAAGTTATAGAAATCGTTCAAAATTTACAATTGAAAAGAATAACACTTGTACCAGTGTACCTCTTTAGTTATTCAAAGTCGTATTATTTTCCCATGAACCTCGTGGAAAGGTTTTTTGGAAATACGTTTTGGATTCGCGGCTAATTTATTTAATTATACCGTGGGTAAGCCTATCAAATAAATAAAATCTTGGGTCTTCGGATCTTATCAGATTGTGAATAAAAAATGTATAAAAGATATTATGGATTCTTGAAATGTTAATTGATACATATCTCGACTGGTCAATAACATAAAATTAAACCCGCTAACGATAATGTGCTGCTACGTTGTCGCCAAAAGATGTGCGGCTGTCTAATGTCGCTCATTTAATATCAAAGTTCACTGGAAATGGCGAACTATTACGCGATCGACGGCACGTGGATTCATATAGTATCACTGAACTTGTTTATCGCCATTAGAATAATGAGTTCGTCAAAAATGCTCCCGATTTGACGCAATTTATAATATTCAATGTAATATTTATTTTAAGAAAATAAAAAAATTTCTTATAAAATTGATTAAAGATTTTATCCTTTATCAAGGGAACATCCATTAATTACGTAAGAATGATTTTTGAAATTTTAGACCCCAACTCCTACTATTATAAGTATTCGTAGGATTTTTGTGACCCCCCCCCCTTCTTGCGTAAGATTTTATATTTTTACTCAATATATCAACAATATATCAGTTATTTTCACTGCCAACAAAATTTCAAAAGATTTCCAGTGATTTGAAGGGGTTTCAGAAGATTTCAAGGGATTCTAAGGACTTCATGAGATTTCAAAGGATTATGAAAGTTTTAGGGTATTTCTTACGATTCCAAAGGACTACGTGAGGTTTCACAGATTTTAAGTGATTTTAAAAGATTTCGAGTACGAAGTACAAAATTCAGAGAGAATTTCAATTTTTCAAGGGATTTTACAAGATTTTAAGGGAGTACGAGGAATTTAATCAAATTTCAAGAGAATTTATGAGATTTTAACAGATACCGAAGGATTTCGATGAATTTTTATGGATTTTGAGGATTTAAGAACAATTTTGCGGATTACAAAGGATTGCAAAGGTTTCAAGGGATTTTAAGAGATTTCGAAATATTTCACAAGATATCACGGAATTTCAAAAGATATCGAAGGATTTCGACGGATTTTTAGGGATTTTGAGTATTTCAGAACGGTTTCCGCGGATTAAAAAGGATTTTATGGGATTCCAAGGGATTTTAAGAGATTTTGAAATATTTAAAAAAGTCACGATATTTCAAAGGATTTTAAAGGATTTCAAGAGATACCGAAGGATTTCGGAGGATTTTTAAGGATTTTAAGGATTTAAGAACGATTCCCGCTGACCACAAAGGATTTTAAGGGATTCCTAAGGAATTTTGAGAGATTTCGAATTATTAAAAAAAATTCACGACATTTCAAAGAATTTTAAAGGATTTCAAGAGGTACTGAAGGATTTCGAAGGATTTTGAGGGATTTTTAGGATTTAAGAACGATTTTCGCGGGCTACAAAGGATTTTAAGGATTTCAAGGGATTTTAAGAGATTTCGAAATATTTCAAAAGAAATCATGGTATTTTAAAAGATACCGAAGAACTTCGACGGATTTTTAGGGATATTGAGGGCTTCAGAACGATTCCCGCGGATTAAAGAAGATTTTATGGGATTCCAAGGGATTTTAAGAGATTTCGAAATATTTAAAAAAGTCACGATATTTCAAAGGATTTAAAGGATTTCAAGAGATACCGAAGGATTTTGAAGGATTTTTAGGATTTTAAGGATTTAAAAACGATTCCCGCGAACTACACAAGGATTTTAAGGGATTCCAAGAGATTTTAAAAGATTTCGAAATATTTCAAAGCAAATACGGGATTTCGAAAAATTTTAAAGGATTACAAGAGGTACCGAAGGATTTCGACGGAACTTTTGGGGATTTTAAACATTTAAGAACGATTCCCGCGGATTAAAAAGGATTTTAAGGAATTCCAAGGGATTTTAAGATATTTCGAAATATTTCAAAGAAAATCACGGGATTTTAAATGGAATTAAGAGATATCGATGTGTTTTCACGAATTTTTAAAGGATATCAGGGGATTTTAATTGGATTTCGAAGATTTGAAGAGCTTTGAAAGAATTTCCTGAAATGTCAAAATATTTGTTAAGATTTCAAAGGATTTTATGGGATTTTAACGGATTTCAAGAGATTTAAAGCTGTTTTAATGATTTCACAGGATTTCAGTGGATTTAAAGAGTTTTCAAAGATTTCAAAAGAGTGAACGGAATTTCAAAGGATTTTCGAATATTATAAAGAATTCAAAGGGATTAAGAGGAATTTTAATAACTTTCAAATGATATTAATGGATATTTCAAAATCTTTTGAAATTGCTTGAAATCTTCCAAATCCCATAAATCACGAGATCCGGTGAAATCTTGAAAATCCCTTTAGAATTTATTGAAACATTTTAAATCCGTGAGAATCTTTCCGAACCTCTTGAAAGCTATTAAAATATTTGGAAATCCATTGAAATCTTTTAAAAGCCATTAAAATTCCTCGAAATCCTGTATAATTTCCGGAAATCCTTCCAAACACCGCTAAATCTTTTGAAATCTTACAAAATCTTCTAACATTCACGGATATCCTTTGGGAAGATTTCGTCTTAAGATGACCTCAGGGTACCGCATAGTACCTGATGGCTTAGTCGACCTCTTCTATTGTCTTGCACAGCGTGTTCCCTAAACTCGAGCTCGATGCGGGTCGAGACGAAGCAGTGCTCAACCGAAATGGCTTAAGACGATCTCAGGGTACCGCATAGTACCTGGCGACTTAGTCGACCTCTTCTATTGTCTTGCACAGCGTGTTCCCTAAACTCGAGCTCGATGCGGGTCGAGACGAAGCAGTG
>JAUMHM010000072.1:25668042-25678451 GCA_032362435.1 Melikaiella ostensackeni
TTGTTTTGCGACTTTTTTTCGATGTAAGATGAGACATTTTTAAGAGAAATTTTTTGCTGTGTAGCCACGCTGGCGCGGGTTCGATTCCCAAAGCAGTAAGCGAGGCTGGAAGCGTTTGCAGAAAGTTTCACTTCTGTTCCTTGGTATAACTACCCCACAGATATCTTAAACACCTAAAGTTTATAATTAACCCTTACAGTACTAGTCACAGCACTAGTGCAGTAAAATTTTAAGCTTTGCGTGCGGAAACTTGATTTTCCGCACTAGTGCAGAAAAATAAACTTTACGCACGAAAAACGACACCGACAAGGCTTACTTTTGGTTTACAGCGTTAAAATTTTTTTTTTAATTTTCAATCAATAACAGTTAAATTAAACCAAAAAATACGAATTTTCAACAAACTAATTGAATCCTCAGCCGAAACAGATTCATTTTCAAACCAAAAAGCGAAATTTTTAGCAAAAGAGTTGAATTTTCAACCAAAAAAGATTTCTTAATCAACAAAGAAAATAAATTTTTATTCAAAATGTTGAATTTTCAGGCCAAAAAGACGAATTTTCTGCAAAACAGTGGAATTTTGAACCCGAAAATATGAATTTTTAACAAAAAATTCAATTTCTAACAAAACTGTTGAATTTTAAAGCCACAAAACTGAATTTTTAACCTAAACATATGAATCTTCTACTATAATAATTGAATTTTCAACCCAAAAAAGATCAGTTTAAAAAAAAGAATTTTTCAACTAAAAAAGATAAATTTTCAAGCAAAAATGGAAGTTTCATTTTCAGTTAAAAAAATTAATTTTGAACAAAAGAAAACGAATTTTCAACAAAAGAGTTGAATTTTCAATCAAAAAGATGAATTTTCGACAAAATACGTGAATTTTTAACTAAAAAGTATAAATTTTTTACAAAAAATGGAACAGTTATATTTTCAGATGAAAAAATTAATAATCAACCAAAAAAACGAATTTTCAATAAATTATTTCAAATAAAACTAAAGGAATAAATTTTGAACCAGAATGATGAATCTTCAACCAAAAAACAAACAAATTTTTAACCACATAGTTGAGTTCTCAAACCAAAAAGATTATTTATGAACCAAAAGTAGAACACCACCAAAAAAATGAATTTTTAACCAAATAGTTGAGTTTTCAAACTAAAAAGATAAATTTTGAACCAATAATGGATTTATTAAATGTTCAGTTAAGTTTCATTAAAACAGTTAGTTTTCAACAAAAAAAGGAATTTTCAACGAAATTTAGTTAAATTTCCAACTAAAGAGACGATTCTTCAGCAAAAAAAAAGAATTCTCGACGAAAAGTGTAATACTTGATATTTCCACCTGCGACACTTTCCGATTTCGATCTTGGCACTTTTTAGCTGCCTCGGCAAATGTTACACAAATCCTTGAGTTTCACGTACCATTTCATGACAAAGCGATGATAGAAACACGTTTAGGGGTCATTAGTGGGACATTTTTTTACTAAAAATCAATTTTGAATCGAAAAGAGGATTTTTCAACCAAAACGATGAATTTCCTGTCAAGAAGGTAAATTTCCTACCAAGACGAATTTTCAACAAAATAGTTATATTTTCAACCAAGAAAATTAATTTTCTACCCGAAAAGACGAATTTCCAATAAAATATATGAATTTTCAACCAAATAGTTTAGTTCTCAAACCAAAGAGATAAATTTTGAACCAAAAAAAGAATAGGGAAATTTTCAATTAAAACAATTAATTTTTAACCAAAAAAACGAATTTTTAACAAAGTAGTTGATTTTTCAACCAGAGAATTAGATTCTTAACTAAAATGATGAATCTGCCACCAAAAAAAATGAATTTTTAATCAAATAGTTGAGTTCTCAAACCAAAATAAAAATAAATTTTAAACCAAAAATGGATTCATTAAATTTTGAGTTTTTCAACAAAAAAAAACAAAAATTTCAACGAAATATAGTTGAATTTTCAACTAAAGAGACGAGTCTTCAGCCAAAAAATGAATTCTCAACGAAAAGTGTAATATTTGATACTTCCACCTGCGTCACTTTCCGATCCCGATCTTGGCACTTTTTAGCTGCCGAAGCAAGAGTTACACAGATTCTTTAGTTTCACGCACCATTTCATGACGAAACGATGATAGAAACACATTAAGTGGTCCTTAGTTTGATATTTTTTACTAAAAGTAAATTTTTAATCAAAAAGAGGATTTTCAATCTAAAAGAGAATTTTTCAATCAAAAAGATGAAATTTCAACCAAGTGGGTTAATTTTCTACCAAGAAAAACGAATTTTCAATAAAATACATGAAGTTTCAACTGAAAAAGATCAATTTTAAGTTAAACAAATTATTTTCAACCAAAAAACGAATTTTTAACAAAATAGTTAAATTTTCAACCGAAGAGATGAATTTTCAACCAAGAAGATTAATTTTCTACCAAAAAGACGAATTTTCAACAAAATATATGAATTTTCAACCAAATAGTTAAGTTCTCAAATCGAAAAGATAAAATTTGAACAAAGAATGGAATAATTAAATTTTCAATTAAAACAATTAAATTTCAATAAGAAAAATAATTTTCAACAAAATATACTTGAATTTTCAACTAAAGAGAAGAGTCTTCAAAAAAAGTGAATTCTCAATGAGTCATAGTTGATGTTTCCTCCAAAAATTATTTTAATTTTACATCAAGAACAAGTGAAATCAACCAGAAAATACGAATTTTAACAAACCAGTTGAATTCTTAGCCGAAACAAATTTATTTTAAAACCAAAAAGAGAAATTTGTAACAAAAAAGTTAAATTTTCAACCAAAAAAGATTTTTTAATCAATAAAGAAAATAAATTTCATCGAAATGTTGAATTTTCAAGCCAAACAGGCGAATTATCTACAAAAAAGTTGAATTTTGAACTCAGAAATATGAATTTTAACAAAAAAGTTCATTTCTGAAAAATCTGTTGAATTTTGAAGCCAAAAAAATTGAATTTTCAACCCAGAAAAGATCAGTTTTCAGAACAAAAAAAATGAATTTTACATCTAAAAAAGATACATTTTCAAGCCAAAATAGAACAGTTATATTTTCAGTTGAAAAATTTGATTTTCAACAAAAGAAAACGAATTTTCAACAAAAGAATTGAATTTTCAACCGAAAAGATTAATTTTCAACAAAATACGTGAATTTTCAACTAAAAATATAAATTCTTAATTAAAAATGAAACAGTTAAATTTTCGGATGAAAAAATCAATAATCAACCAAAAAAATGAATTTTCAACCAAAAAGATGAATTTTCAACAAAATACATGAATTTTTAACCAAAAAGTATTAACTTTAGGCCAAAAAGAGAATATTAAAATTTTCAGTCAAAAAAAATTATTTTCAACCCAAAAAGACGAGTTTTCAATATGAAAAATGAATTTTTGAACTAAAAAAGATCATTTTCAAGCAAAATTGAACAGTTACATTTTTAGTTGAAAAAATTAATTTTTAACCAAAAAAAAGAAGTTTTCCACGAAATATAAATTTTATTTTATCGACCAGTGTAGTTAATTAATTTTCTAATGTTAAATTGTGTCGATTACTTAGTTGAAGAATTTTTGGAGAAACGAGAAAAAATCTACCTCGACGCGGCCGCGGTGGCGTAATTGCTTAACGCTCCACTCATGAAAAGTGACGTTCCCGGTTCAAATCCGGGTCGAGGTGGATTTTTTCTCGTTTCTCCAAAAATTATTTGACCAAGTAATCGACACAATTTAACATAATAAAATTAATTAACTACAATTTTCAATAAAATAACATTCATATTATAAATTATATTCAGATTCGGTGAATTATATTCAGAATTTAGATTCGGTGAATTATATTCAGACTGGAATAAGTCAATGAATTTCGCAGGGTGAAAGAGATGCAGACTCGCGTCACCCAGTGATATAGGAGAAATGAGAAATGATCTACTGCGTCCGCGGTGGCGTAATTGGTTAACGCTCCACTCATAAAAAGGCGTTCCCGGTTCAAATCCGGGTCGAGGAGGATTTCTTCTCGTTTCTCCAAAAATTATTTGACCAAGTAATCGACACAATTCAACATCAGAAAATCAATTCCAACAAAATAGTTGAGTTTTCAATCAAAGGAATGAATTTTTAACTAAAATTATGAATCTTCAAACAAAAAAAAATGAATTTTAACCAAATAGTTGAATTTTCAACCAAAAAGATGAATTTTCCACACAAAAAGACAATTTTTAAACAAAATTGTTGATTTTTTTACAAAATAATAAAATTTTTTACCACAATATGAATTATCAACCAACAGAATTATAAAATAAAAAAATTATAAAATTTTACGTTTCTAAGACTATTTGTTATTAACACATTTCATTTTCTAAATCTAATTTCGTTAAGCTTCCACGTTTATCTAATTAACAGAATTTATATTATGTTCATTTTCTAAGTTTACAAAATCTTAGTAAGATTTTGTGTGTGTGGGGGGGGGGGGGTCAGAGCAAATCTCGCTGTATCTTACTGGGGGGGGCGAACATTTCAGAAAAACGCCTTACATAATTTGGAGATGGGCCCTTAGGCCAATCTACGATTTAATCAGCTGGGAACCTTACCCTTACAGTGGCCATTAAAATCTATAAAAAAATCCCGGGCATTTCCCGGTTTAAACTTTTTTTTTTCAAAAATATAGAATAAAACTACAAATTATGAGTCTTCTAATTTACATAATTTTGATTCTAAGGACTTTAGAAGTAAGCGAATTTTGGATTATTAAGTTCATATTTATGTTTACATTTTTGAAAATTTCAAAGAATTTCAAGTAAACCTGGACGTTTCCGAGTTTTCCGGTCTCGTGTGAAAAAGCGTGTTAGATAGAGGCTTTTCTGAACTTTTTCAATTTTAAACATTTGTAGAGTGAAAATAACTAAAATAAAGTTAAATTCTTCATTTTTTCATAACTCTGAAATTGGTAACTTATAATTAAATTGTAAGAATCTGCGCAATGATAGAATAAAGATATAAATTATCTTTAATCCCACAACATTTTTAGCACTATTATTTTGCATGAAAAAAAATTTATTTGGAAGCGATTTGAATAAAGAGTTTGTCAATCCAAACTTTTATAGATCCAGGTTGTTAAACATAGTATATGAGTTTTTTCAGACTTTGATCAAACGACCTTATAAAATTAAACTTGTCCTGCGGTTTATTCGCTTGTGGTTAATAATATTTTCACGTTACTCGGAATTTGAGCGATTCAAAGAACTCAATTTGCAGGTTCGTTAAAAACCTACATAAAAATGCTAATTCTTTGCAAACTTATTATTCGTTGAAGTAGGAAATTTGATTTTTTTTTCAACACCTATCTACCATCTGCGCTTTTTATCTTCCGCAAGAGGATTTCTTAATTCTCGAAATTCAAAGTATCAAATTTCCGTCTGAATGGTCTTTCAAATAAAATGAAAAAAATAGTAGTTTTATTGTCAAAAATCAAGGAAAGGCAGACAGACCTCTTCGTTTAGTTTTAATTAATAGAAAATCGAGTTTTCCTTTCATTATTCCTAACACAAGAAAAACTCTCAACTTTGATTTTAGAAGTTTTTACACTATTTCAGTTAACATTAAATTATTTTAAAGTCAGGAATTTTCAAACCAAAAGAACGTATTTCGAACAGTGAAGTTGAATTTTTAGCCAAAAATGATTTTTGAGATTTTGAGTCAAGAAAGAAAAAAAAAATTCAGCCAACTGGTTCAATTTTCTACAAAACAGTTGAATTTCCAACACAAAAATGTTAATTTGCAAACAAATAGTCGGATTTTCAAGTTGAAAGGACGAATTTTCAACAAAATAGTTGAATCCTCAACCAAAAAAGATTAATTTTCAACCAAACGCTTGTATTTTTTACAAAAATTTAAATTCTACCAGAAGAGATGAATTTTCAAACCAGATAGACGGATTTTCAACAAAAGTATTGAATTTTTAACCAAAAAAGAATTTTGAGTAAAGAAATAAAATTTCAACCAAATTGTTGAATTTTTGTACAAAACAGTTGAACTTTCAACCCAAAAATATGAGTTTTCAACAAAAATGTTAGTTTTCAACCAAATGGTTGAATGTTCAACCCAAAAAGACGATTTTTCAATAAAATGAATCCTGAACAAAACCAGATTAGTTTTCAACCAAACAGTTGTATTTTTAAGCAAAAAAGATTCATTCTCTACCCAATGATTAAATTTTCAGCCCAAAGGACAAATTTTCAACAAAAAAGGATGACCGTCTAACAAAATTGTTGAATGTTCAACAAAATAATTAAAATTTGGTCAATTAAAAAAACGTTGTCTTCCAAAAGACCAGTAAAACAGACGAATTTTCAAAAAATACATGAATTTTCAACCGAATAGTTGTACATTGAAACATCGATTTATTTGCTCTCGGTTTATTGTCTTCCTAGAATATAGTATCTGCCGGATCGCATTCGGTGAAGAGGGGTCACAGACGTCGAGCCTCGCATTCGTTGGTGGGGAAGTCCGAGGGGCCGAGAGGGAGGCGCGCGAGCTCAGCGGAGTTACGCACTTCCCCCTGGCTATTTACATCGTAGAAATTCTTGGAACGGAGTCACGGTTACCGAGGCGATGCCCGAGACTCAGACTAAATCGAGGTTCCAGTGTATTTCTATTAAGAAAGATAAATTTTCAAGCAAAAATGGAATAATTAAATTTTCAGTTGAAAAAATGATAAATGTTGAACAAAATAGTTGAATCCGAAATTAAAGCAGAATAATTTCCAACCACACAGATGTATTTTTCAATAGAAAAAGAATGAACTTTCTACCAGAAGAGATGAATTTTTCAACCAAAAAGACGAATTTTTAACTAGAGTTGAATTTTCAGCCAAGAAAGAGTTTTTGATCAAGAAAGAAAAAAATTCAACCATGTTGTTGAATTTTTAAGCCAAAAAGGCAATTTTTCTCCAAAATAGTTGAATTTTTAACCCGAAAATATGAATTTCCAAGAAAAACGGTAATTTTTAACCAAAAAGAGTGATGCCTGAAACGAATGATTTTGGATACTAATGGACCCGCGTGAAGAGATTTTCTTAGTGGATTAGTATAATGGCTTTGTGAAGCTCTTCACCTGGGGTGATTGCTAGAGAGATTGATCAGCAACCCGTGTCGGAGCGGTGTTGTGGGACAAGTGTGTCTTTTCCTGCTCGTTTTCGGCTGGTTTACGGCTTTCCTTCAACTCGCTTCCGACTGGCCTATAACTCTCCTTTGATTCGCATCTGACTCGTATAACAAAGTTCACACTTATGTGGAACTGCCTACTTTCCGGACTTTTAGCAAAATATACTATTTTGTAACAGGTGCATGGAAATCGTGCCAAAAAATGTCAGTTTTAACCTAGATTTTCAAGACTAAAAGTCTTTTTTACACCTTCCCTGTATTCTCTCTGTGTGACACAGTTCAATAATAAATTATTAACTCCAATAAGCCGTAAAGTAGGTAGTTTCGAAGCCTATTATTGAATTGTAGATTTTTTTGTGTTTTATTTTAGTACATAAAGCTTTTCATGAGAAAGTAGATTTCATTTCGATCTTTAAGAAATTTTAAAAGAGAGACATTCAGCAAAGATTCGTTCCAATCTGCAGGGTTGCCTATGAATACGCTACGAAGTTCTATTGATAAGTTCGGTGAAAAAACAAGTGAAACATTTTTTTTCGAAAGTTTGCCTTTATTTCTCAACATAATCTCCTTCGTGGGCTACACACTCAGTCCAGCGAGATTCCGATTTTTTTTCCCTTCATAAAAGTAAGATTTCTCGAGGTCTACAAAATACGCATTTATGGCATCGATTACTTCCTCATTGGACGAAAACCTCTTCCCACCGAGCCAGCTCTTTAAGTTGGGGAACAGAAAGAAGTCGCACGGAGTCAAGTCTGGAGAATAGGGTGGATGAGGAATCAATTCGAAGCCCAGTTTGTGTATTTTTGCCATTACGATTGTGAGGTGTGCCCTGGTGTGTTGTCGTGATGAAACAGCACTTTTTTTGCGCCAATCGTGGCCGTTTTCTTAGTAGCTCGACTTTCAAACGGTCCAAAATGATGCACGTACATTCCTGTTACAGTTTTACTCTTCTCCAAGTAATCAATTAGCATAATTCCTTCGGAATCCCAAAATACTGTAGCCATCACATTCCCAGCTAACAAAACAGTCTCCTCCTTCTTTGGCGCACATTCACCAGGCAGTGCCCACTGCTTTGACTGCTGCTTTGTCTCGGGTGTATAGTGGATCCAGGCTTGGCCTACAGTCACGAACCGATGCAAGAAGTCCTGCGGATTTCGACTAAACTTCGTCAAACACTGCGCTGAAACATCTTTTCGGTTGGGCTTTTGATTGGGAGTCAACAATCGCTGCACCCATCTTGCACACACCTTCTTAGCCCCCATTATTTCGTGCAAGATGTTATAGACTCGTTCAGTGGAGATGCCTACAACCTTAAAAATTTTACAAACCTTGATTCGACGATCTTCCATAACCATAGGATGAATTTTTTCCATCAAATCCGATGTGGTGACCTCAATTGGGCGTCCGGAGCGCGCTTCATCTTTAGTTGTGGTTCAGTCACGTTGAAATTCGTTTATCCGAAAATAAACGGTTTCCAACGGAGGAGCAGACTCCCCGTCAACTTTCACTAACTCGATTCCAATCTGCGCGGCCGTTCAATTTTTTAAATGAAAATGTTCTATCACTACACGGAACTCTTCTTTCTCCATTTCTTCGAAAACTACTGACATGCTCACTTCAAACGTATGCCAAACGCGAACTAAGCGTCAGTTCTGGGTGAAGCTTGGTAGAGGTTAGTTTGAAGAGAGATTTTTTGTGGTCATATACTGCAAAGTTCATTTTGGCGCCATCTAGAGGGAAATTTACCTTAGCAAACGAACTCAGTATTAAGATTTCCTTCAATCGACGTATTAATGATTAACTTAATTTACCAAAAAATAACTATTTTTATTTGAATATAGTATAAAAATTTGAGAAAGTTAGCTATTTTTAAAAATGTGTTGTTTTCGACTATTACCTTTTTCTATTTTGAATGGATTGGTTCTAAATCAACTTACGAATTTTGATCTTGGCACTATAATCTAGTTTCTTCATTTCTCATATTCTGTTTACATAAATTTCATAATAACTTTTTCACGTTCCTTCAAGTTACAATTTTTTTATCTGTCCAATTGTCATCCTGGTGCTTATAAATAAATAAATAAATTAGGTTGCCAGAAGGGTGTATATAAATTGAAGTATAATTAATGTAATTAAAATTTAAACCTGGTACTTACCTAAAATTTAGGTTGCTAATAGGTTTTACATACATTTAGTTAATAGAAATTATACCCTTGTTACCTATAAGAAATGCTACTCAGAGGAAGATACCATCCACATAATATGTGCATTCTTTTATTATGTATTATTGAGTACTTTATTAATAAATACTTTACTAGGTTTTTATGTTGAATTTCTTCTGATCTTATGATTTTTACAAGGCACTGACTAGTGTTACGGAATTTTCCGTAAGACTAATCGGTCAAGTACAGCGCTAGGGCTAGATTTACGGAAAATTCCGTAACTTTAGCCCTGATCGAGCTGGAAAGGGGTTGGTCTTACGGAAAATTCCGTAACGGTAGACAGTTCGTTTTTACAGATGTTCTTGGTTTTGAATCTATTTAATATATTTTTCAATTTACTATGTAGTAGTTGGTTTTCCAAATGTACTGTTAATATAATTAAAATATCATCCTGGTACTTATTATTCATAAAATATGGTTTCCAAAAGAATATACATAAGCAGAGGTATTAATTAATATAATCAAAATGTAATCCTGGTACTTATCTCAAAATAAGTTTGCCAAAAAGGATTTGCATACCTTGATGTAAAAGAAATGATACCCTCGTTACCTACAAAAAATGGTACACAGAGTAAGATGCCATATACAAAATATGCATATGAATTCTTCATTATGCACCATTGAGTACTTTATTAATAATTTATCGACTAGGTTTTATGTTGAATTTTTCTAATTTTCTAATTTTTACGGATGTTCTTTGGATTAAATCTTTTAATAATTTTTCTTTTTTATATAAAATTGGTATTTGTGCTGATTCTAAAATTTCAATATATATTTTTCAAATTCTCTAAATAATATTCCTGAAATTAGTGAAATTTTTAGTAAAGTATTTTTTTTACGATGGGTAGTTTGGACGATGTATTCGTGAAATTCGACTCTGTCGCCCAAAGAGTAGGAAGGTTATGTGGGGGAAGGGAAAATGGTCCTGTTCGTAAACACTTCTCTATCCCAAAAAAATCTGAGAATTTCTGTGGGGCTCTTTTTTTACAATTCAATGTCAGTTTA
>JAUMHM010000072.1:25678551-25693060 GCA_032362435.1 Melikaiella ostensackeni
CCGGTCAAGTGTAGCGCTAAGGCTAGAGTTACGGAAAATTCCGTAACTTTAGCCCTGAACGAGCTGGAAAAGGGTTGTTCTTACGGAAAATTCCGTAATGGTAGACAGTTCGATTTTTAAACAAAAAAGATTAATTTTCAACCAATATTTTTCTAGTATTTATTCCTCTCTTAGAAGGCATGGCGGTTTGAAAAACACTCACAGGGAAAAAAAGTTTGGAGAAAGTATTCACTGTTTCTCTTACATTCAACCTCTTTCTTACGATTTTGTGAGAAATAAATCACTGATGAGGGCCTATATTCGAGACCGAAACGTCTGACTCAATGATACATTGAATTAATTTTTTTGTGGCCCTGAAGCCAATTTACTACCAGCATCAAAATAATATTTATTTCAAAGCTGATTATCCTATAATCGTTTTCTATATAATGATTTAACTGTAGAAAATTCAATCTTCAAGTTTCTTCGATTTTCAACAGTTGTAAATTCAACGGGTGGAAATTCAAGAAGAAAGCGAGTTTTGTAATAAAAATGTGATATTTACATAATTCTACATAAAAATTTAATAAATAAGTATTTCAATCCATAAAAAATTGAAAAAAGTCTAGATATATTATGCTAGTTAACAATCCTGAAACTTTCAATTCAAATCAAGAGAAGAGAAAATTAAGAACAGTTTGAGGATGGTATAAAATTTTACGTATTAATCGGTGGGGGATTGGATTGATCCTCAATAATACATTTTTCTGAAAATGCTGAAGTTCGTTGTTGGCTTTAGGGCCAGGTAAATTAAATATAATTAAATTGTTTCAAACGTTGCGGTGCACAATGGTGGCCCTCATTAGTATGTCTTATAAATTCTGTAACAAATTACAGAATGTCCTGTAGAGACCTTAAGTATTAAACTGAAATGACTTTCCCTTAATTCTGAATCCTCGAACTTAAATAAAATATTGAATCTTAGCTGATTATAGATCAATCAACCTCGTCACTCCCCGAGTGTAAATATCAACAACATCACAAACTTTTTGCTGAAACTGTACATTGAGCGTGGACAGCTTGGGTAATGACATTGTAGACAGTTTGTCTATCCGAGTCTGATTATCGAGCTCGAGTTGTGCAACGTTTCACGAGCTCCAGTGAACCAAGAGCCAAGCTCTCGGAGGTCTGAGTCACTAACGAGTGAAATGCAACTTGAGCACTGAGAAGTGCAACAGATCACCAGAATGCATGTCTGCATAGGAATAATAGTTTTAGATACTAGTCATCTTTTGCATATCTAAAAAGACAATTTTATAAACAATTCTATTCATTATCAAAGACATTTACGCTTTCCAAAGTCGAGATGTATCATAGGATGCAGTTATCATCGAAATAACACTCCTGGTTTGCCAAGACCAGAGAATTTTAATTCTTTTGATTATATCGTAGAAGTAGATAATAGTCTAAGTGATATTTCTAAACATTCGTCGTCTTTTAAATATTAGAGAAGTTAGTCTTATGAACAATTCCATCCATCATCGAAGAGATTTTAATGTCTCACACTTGTGATATACCCTAGGATGTAGTTATCATCGAATTAACACTTCTCTTGCCAAGATCGGACGATTTTTTTCGATTATATCATAGATAACAGCCTGAGTTTCTTTGAAGCACTCATTGTCTTTTCTAGACCAAAAGGACACTCCTTACAAACAATTCCATCCATCATCAAAGATATTTTGACTTTTCAAAGTTGAGATATACCATAGGATGCAGTTATCATCGAACAAACTCCTCGATTGCCAAGACTGGACGATTTTTTCAATTATATCGTAGATAACAGCCTGAAATTTTTTTAAATACTCATCGTCTTTTCGAGATCAGAAGAACACTTCTTATAAACAGTTCCATCCATCATCGAAGAAATCTTGACTACTCAAAGTCGAAATATACCATTGGATGCTATTATCATCGAATTAACACTCCTGAGTTGCCAAGACCGAAGATTTTAATTTTTTCGATTATATCATAATACTATAAATAACAACCTGAGTTTTTTTTTAAACACTCATCGCCTTTTCTAAATCAAAAGGACACTCCTTTTGAATCATTTCATCCATCATCGAAGGAATTTTAACTTTTTAAAGTCGAGATATACCATAGGATACAGTTATCATCGAATAAACACTCCTCGATTGCCAAGACTGGACGATTTTTCTAATTATATCGTAGTTAACAGCTTGAGGTTTTCTTTAAACACTCGTTGCCATTTAAATATCTGAAGAGATACTCTTATGAACAATTCTATCCATTATCAAAGAGATTTTAATCTCTCACACTTGAGATATACCCTAGGTCCCTAGGATGTAGTTATCATCGAATTAACACTCCTCAGTTGCCAAGACCGGACGATTTTTTCGAGCATATCATAGATAACAGTCTGAGTTTCTTTGAAACACTCAATGTTTTTTTTAGACCGAAATGACACTCCTTATAAATAATTCCATCTATCTTCAAAGATATTTTGGCTTTTCAAAGTCGAGTTATACCATAGGATACAGTTATCATCGAATAAACACTCTTCGATTGCCAAGACTGGACGATTTTTTCAATTATATCGTAGATATCAGCCTGAAATTTTTTTAAATACTCATCGTCTTTTCTAGATCAAAAGAACACTTCTTATAAACAGTTCCATCCATCATCGAAGAAATCTTGACTACTCAAAGTCTAAATATACCATTGGATGCTATTATCATCGAATTAACACTCCTGAGTTACCAAGACCGGAGATTTTAATTTTTTCGGTTAATCATAATATCATACATAACGTCCTGAGTTCTTTTTTTAAACACTCATCGTCTTTTCTAAATCAAAAGAACACTTTTTTTTAATCATTCCATCCATCGTCGAAGGAATTTTAACTTTTCAAAGTCAAGATATATCATAGGATGCAATTATCACCGAATTAACACTTTTCAATTGCCGAGATCGGAAGATTTTTTCAATTATATCGTAGATAACAACCTGCCTTTTTTTTGAAACAGTCATTGTCTTTTCTACATCAAAAGAACACTCCTTATAAACAGTTGCATCTTCCATTGAAGAGATTTTTACTTTTCAAAGTTGAGATGTACCATAGGATGCAGTTATCAACGAATTAACATTCCTCAATTATCCAGACTGGACGATTTTTTCAATTATATCGTAGATAACAACCTGAAGTTTTTTTTAAATCGCTCATCGTCATTTCTAGATCAAAAAAACAGTCCTTTTTAACAATTGTTTCCATCATGGAAGAAATTTTGACTTCTCAAAGTTGAAATATACTGTTGGATGCTATTATCATCGAATTAATATTCCTGAAATGCCAAGATCGGAGATTTTTAATTTTTTTTTATTGTAACATAGATAACAGCCTGAGTTTTTTAAAACACTCGTCGTCTTTTCTAGAACAAAAAGACAGTCCTTTTTAACAATTGTTTCCATCATGGAAGAGATTTTGACTTCTCAAAGTTGAAATACACCATTGGATGCTATTATCATCGAATTAACACTTCTGAAATACCAAGATCGGAGATTTTTGATTTTTCGATTATATCATAAATAACGGCCTGAGTTTTTTAAACACTCACCATATTTTCTAGATCAAAAAGACAGACCTTTCAAACAATTTCTTTTATCATCGAAGAGATTTCGACTTCTCAAAATTGAAATATACCATTGGATGCAGTTATCATCGAATCAACACTCCTAAATTACTAAGACCGGACAATTTTTCCGATGATAATGTAGATAACACCCTAAGTGATTTTTTTACACATGTCGTCTTTTGTATATCAAAAAAAGCACTCTCATAAATAATTTCTTTTATCATTGAAGAGATTTAAAATTTTTGAAGTTGAGATATACAATAGGATGCAGTTATCGTCGAATTAACACTCCTAAATTTCTAAGACTGGGCGATTTATTCGATTATATCGTAGATAATTACCTGAAGTATTTCTTGAGACACATGTCATATTTTGTATATGAAAAGGAACTTCCTTATTAACAATTCCATCCATAATCGAAGAGATTTTAATTAAAAACAACATTTTTTTAAAATTTCTGACTGCCATATTAACCAGAGATAAATCGAAATAATTCACAATTGCGATATCAACCAAAGGTAAAAAATGCCTCATTACACAAAAAAACATCGAATTTATAAACTACGTCCCGGACAAAGAATTCATGTAATTTAATATAGAATAAATAAATCTAGTGACTTTGAAATTGGCCCATTTTTAAATTATCAAGTTGATTAATTTTTAGTTTTGAATGCTTAGTACTGAAATTACATAAAGCAAACCTAATTATAAAACTTTCTGAATCTTTATGGTTGCACTTTTAAAATATAAAATTGTAAGTTTTTTTCATTTGCAGAGTGTCTCATTTCGAAGGCTTTAAATTGAATTTATCCGATTGTGCAGATTTTGATTCAAAATTAAGTTGAAACGTTCAGAATTATTTGCCTTTTGAGACATTTTTTTCAAATTGTACTCTTCAAATTCCAAAGGTGTAAGATTGTAACCAAAAAATGTTTAATACTCGAACCTAAAATTTTTCCATATTTTGAACGCTTACGATTTAAACGCCAAAATAATCAAGTTAAAACGAAATTTCACAATATTGTAAAATTACAAAATGAAGTCCAGTCATATTTATTTGTTTAAATCCAATTATGTAATTTGGAACGCTCACATTTATGAATTGTTTGCCTATAAAGGTTCTAATTAAAATTATTTAATTGCAAGCATCATTAATTATTGAATTAATTATACTTTATATTGAAATTATAAGTTTCGTAAGTATTTATAAATTACCAAATAATATTGTATAATACTCTTTTTTTCAAAATAAATTATTAGCGCCAAAAAATTACCAATGCAGGGAATTTATTAGAAGATTTTGAATATTTTACTTTGAAATACTGTCTCATTTTTCAAGATCCTGAAATTGAAATTATGCGACCGAGAATCCTTACAGTTCGTGATAGGTTCTATTTAAAATTCTTCAATTTAGAATGTTCAAATTTTAAATGTTGCACTCTTTTAAAATTCTAATTGTTACACCTTACAGTTTGTAATAGGTTCTATTTAAAATTGTTGAATTTAGAATGTTTAGATTTTAAATTTTAAACTCTTTTAAAATTCTAATTGTTACACTTTGAATCCTTTATTTTACAATGAAGTTCAGAAGAAATAAAAAGAGTCTAAAAGCAAAAGAATTCCAATCGAGTGGAAACTATAAAATAGATTTTTGATATCTTGATATAAAATCTAAATTTATTTCAGCCCCTAATCATTAATCGAATTTCCCTAAAATACATGCGCATAATTCAAAATTATTTAATTTCAAACTTCATTAATTTTTTAATTAATTATACTTCATATTGAAACTGTTAATTTTATAAGCCTCTAAGTGCTAATTTCATAATACTCTATTTTTCTAAATACCAGTAATCGATACAAGAACATCAAAATATTAATTAATAAATTATTAGCCCCAAAAAATTATCGACGCAGTTAATTTATGACACAAATTAGAATATTTTACTTTGACACACTATCTCATTTTTAAGGTACTGAAATTAAAAATACTCGACCTAGAATCCTTACAATTCGTGAAAGCTTTTAATTACAATTTACCGAATTAAAATGAGATTTTGAATTCCCCTTCAACGTATAACATTCAAATTTAACTACGAAATTCCTGAACTCAAAGAAACCAAGAATCACAGGATCAAATTTCGACAAAAACTTTCAAATATCTCCATTCAAATGAATAATACACAAAAATAAAAGAAAACGAAAAAATAAAGACAACCTCCAAATCCCCTTCTTTTCTATTTTTTTTCTTTCGCCTTTATTTATTTTTTTTTAGATGAATCTCTTAGGGAGAGCATCCTGGTTTCCTTATGGGTTTTGACTTGTTGAAAGGCTCCTTTTTGTTGCCATGAAAAGGGTGTTGAACTGTTAAACTAGCACCCAAACGTTGGTAGATATTTGTAAATGTTTCTTTTATTGTGATTAAAAAATAATCGAAAGAAAAAAAGAAGGAAGGGGATTTCGAGGTTTTTTTCGGCACGTATCTAATTGATTTGACGAAAAAAAATTTTTTGGCAGTTATATAAGTATTTCAATTTAAAAAATTGGAAACGCGGATTATCAAAAAATGGTCAAACATTTAGTTGAAAGTGTGATATTTGTAAGTTAATAAATGTATTTATCTATTTCTGTCCTGTGCCCGCGGCTCATAGAGAAGAGAGAATTTTTTTGTCTGTAGAACGAAAATTCACGTTTTTTGACAAAACGACACAAAATACGAAAGAGGTCAAAGGAACAAAATTGTGAACAAAATTTCTCTAAACAGGTTTTGGGCAAATATTTCTTGACACTTTTTACTACATAACTCGCGTTATTTTGAGATTTTTGCGAAACTATGTATAAAATCTTTTAAGATAAATTTTTTCTCAAACAATACAATTTTATGGTATCATGAAAAACTAAAAAGGACGTAATTTAATGGTTTTAACAACGTGCTTCAGACAAAAAGAAAATTCCATGTTCTTTTCAAGGTGCGGGCACTAAATATACCCTTTACATTAGGATGAATTAAGAAAAAAAAAAAAAAAAAGTGGTGTTCTTGAATAAATTAACTTTGCAATATTTCCAGAAAAACTGCCGCCATCTTGTCAATGTTGAGCCTGTTTAGAACTTTCCAACGGATTTTGAAAAATTCAATATTCATAACTTTCGGAAAACAAAAGATTTGAGTGACAAATGATTCTATGACTTGAGCATGGACTGCCTGTCCGATTTGAAATCAATTCGGTCAATGCTCAAATTTTAAATTTCAAACACTTTTGAAATTATAATTGTTCCATTTTGTCTTCTTTATTTTGCACTCAAGTTCTGAAGAAATAAAAAGCCTCAAAGCAAAATAATTTCAACCAAGTGGAAAGTATAAAATAGATTTTTGATATCTTGATCCAAAATATAGATTTATTTCAGTCTCTAATCAGTAATAAAGCTTTCCTAAAACACATGCACATAATTCAAAATTATACATTTTTAATTTTAAAATGAACGATAAGAAAGTAAGTCTGAAAAATGAACATTCTTATAGTCATATTTGAAGTTATTCCAAAGCTTTTTCTATTAAATCGGTCGCAAAAAATTTGCGGTCATTTCTCGGTTTCCCGATCCAGCGATTATCCTGAATCACTTTTTTGTAAAAACATATATAAATAGATTAATTCCCTTATTCCCCCGACTGATTCTCGTTTTTGGTGATAAATTAAGAGTACTTAAATAAAAATTGCATCTAAAAAGATGAATTTGAGAAAAGCCATGATTCCATAGTATTATTATAGTATTATTCCATAGTATTATATTTCCATGAAATCTTACAAAATTTCACCTTCAATGACCACCAGTAGAAATATTTCTGAATTTTTTGAAAGGATATATCACGTGAAAAGTTTTTTAAAAAAATTCAAGGATTTCTGGAATTTTGTATCTCGACTTCAACTCTTGACATGACTAAGGAAAGTTATAGCGAAAATCTGAAATTTACAGGACTAAATCTTTGAGATATTATCTTTTATTTAATACAATAAAACTTGAAAAATTGTCACGGGTTCCCAAGATATGACTAAAAATTTCCAAGCGTCTCTGCGTCGACTTTCAGCTGGCCCGACCGACAGCAATGATCGCCGACTGAAACTTAAAGCTTAAATTAAAGGTAAGGTTATAAATATTAGGTCAGGTCAGTTTCAGATTTTTGCCGAAATTTCCCTAAGTCATAGCACAAGTTGAGGTTGAGGTACACAATCCGAGAAATTTATGACGATCACCGCTCTTGCGGCCGACAGCGCTGATTGCCGACTGAAACTCGACGCAGACATACTTGGACATTTTTAGCTATATTTTGGGAATCTGTAAAAGATTTTTAAGGCTTTACTAGCTTGAAGTAAAGATAATATTTTAAGTGCTACGTCCGCTCAATATCAGATTTTTGCCAAAATTTTTCTGAGTCATAGCACAAGTTGAATTTGATGTACACAATCCGAGAAATTTACGGCGATCACCGCTCTTGCGGCCGACAGCACTGATTGCCCACTGAAACTCGACGCAGACACATTTGAACATTTTTAGCTATATCTTGGGAACCTGTAGAGATTTCTAATGTTTTAATGGCTCAAATTAATGGTAAGATTTTGTGTATTACGTCCCGTAAATTTCAGATTTCTGTCAAAATTCTTTTGAGTCATAGCACGAGTTGAAGTTAAGTAACACAATCCGAGAAATTTACGGCGATCTCCGCTCTCGCGGCCGAAAGCGCTGTTTGCCCACTGAAACTCGACGCAGACACATTCGGACATTTTTAGCTTCATCTTGGGAACCTGTTAAGATTTTCAAGGTCTTATTAGCTCAAGTTAAAGATAAGATTTTGGGTATTACGTCCAGTAAATTTTAGATTTTCGCCAAAATTTTCCTAAGTCATAGCACGAGTCAAAGTTGGGTACACAATCCGAGAAATTTACGGCGATCACCGCTCTTGCGGCCGACAGCGCTGATGGGCTACTAAAACTCAACGCAGACACGCTTGGACATTTTCAGTCATATCTCGAGCACTCCTGAAGATTTTTTCAGTTTCATCGGCTTGAATAAAAGATAAGATTTCAAAGATTATCTTCAGTAAATTTCAGATTTTTGCTATCACTTTCATAGGCCATGCCATGAGTTGGAGTTGAGCTATAAAATTCGAGAAATTCTTGAATTTTTACTTAAAAACTTTGCACGTGATATATCCTCTTTAAGGAGTCAGAAATATTTCTACTATCGATTATTCGGCATGGAATTTCATCAGCTTTTCAACCTTTCTTAAAAAAAATGTCTACCTTTATTTCCGACCGAGTTATCTTATTTCAAAGTCATCTGTGATTTTTAGTACAGCTCGCACTAACCGTGTAAATTATTACCGACGGTAGTGTAATTTCGAGGTAATTTAGTACCCAATTTTGAATATTTTACTTTGACGAACTATCTCTTTTTTAAGGTATGTATTGAAATTAAAAGTATTCGACCTAGTATCCTTACCATTTGTAATAGGTTCTATTTAAAATTGTTCTATTATAAATGTTCAAATTTTAAGGTTCAAACACTTTGAAATTTTTTATTATTCCATTTTGAATTCTTTGTTTCGAAATTAAGTTCTGAGAGAAGAAAAAGTCTTACAGCGAAAGAATTCCAATCTGTAGTAACTAGAAAATAGATTTTTCATATCTTTATGCAAAATCTAGATTTATTTAAGCCTCTGATCATTAATCAAATTTCCCTAAAATTTCTTGATCCTAATGAATAATCCTTTATTTTTCAGGTCAAAATGAAGAGCACGTTCCAGTGGGTAAGTAGTATAGGACCCACTCTTTTTATATATTTTTAATGAGAAGGACCTGCATGGGTAGACCGAATCTCCGTTTTATTGCATGCGTCATCTCGGCCGGATGCACGGGCGACTAGATCCATATATGTACCTATATAGAACTATATGTGACCGTCCGCGAAGTAAGGAACCTAACGACCGGAAGCTACATTTCACAGGAGAAGCGACTGAAGAGACGGTCCAGCACAGGAACTCCATAAGAGGGCCTTACTGTTCGGTTTGATAATAATTTGAATTTTGCATACAAGAGAATAATCTTTCTTATTATGAAAAAGCAAATAAAAACTATCGATTGGTACAAAAAGATAAAAATCGCTATTTTGGGCGTTAAGTCCTTTTCTTCGCGTACGATCACATATAATGAAGAGATCATCAAGGGAAAAGCAATAGTGAAGAGAAAATGAATAAATTTCTTATCTTCATCATTGTTTGAATTTAATAAGAGTTTTTTTCTTTTATAAATAGAATTTTTTGGATTTCAAAATGTGCACAGAAATGATTCACATTTATATGAAGATTATCAGCAACAATTTCAACTCACTGCAGACGAAATGCAATTGGAGCCGTATGAGTTAATGAAAACTTCAAGTCCGTCGTCAAATACTGAGGGAGAAACAGGCAATTCACTTATTGCATCCAATCATTCGGCCGAGTTTACTGGAAGAGAACCACAGTGCCAAGATAATATAGAAAGTTGTGACAGCGACATTAATAACGCTGAAGAAATTGATATCTTCTTCAAAGAAGTAGACAGTGATGAAAATGAAGAATCTAATGATGAAGCTACTGACGAAGAAGATGCATATTTTGATGCTGCAGATGATTTGGAAAACGTACAGGTATAGGAGAATACGTATTTGTATATACCTGTATGTCATTCATTCATTCATTCCATTTTCGTTGATCGATTACTTAATAAGAAAAGAGTTTAAGTTAATATTTCTTGCATATTGTTACACAATCCAATTGACAAGAAACCGTATCCATCTTTGAAACTCCTTTCAACCTCTCTTCCACCTCATTTTCGCCCAAAAATAATTTTCAAGCGGAAAACTCAGCATTTTTGCATTTTTATAACAGAAAACACAAAAACTTAATTTTTCCGATAAATATTCTCGTTGTAGCGATTCCGAATTCTAGAAGTATTTATTTTCAACCCACCCTAAAGATCATTATCTATTGTGGGTTGGTCTCCCCTACCAAAATGTTATGTTTTGTGTTTCATTTTAGGCGTTTATGAAATGAAATCGAAAAAACTTTTTGACCCGCAAGGGGGAGGCGTATTTGTGACGGTACCCTTTCTCGTTGTTGCTCATTCCCTGTATTTTTCGCTCAAATGCAACACACTCGACATCTTTTTTGTACATATAAAACTGTAAAATTTTGAAGGCGGTACTCAGAATCTTCCAATAACCCAATATCGGCCGCCCGGGCACTAATTCTCACTATTTGTCTTTCGCCTTTCCAGAAAAATAAATTTGGACCATCCGACGCAATGATATAATTATTTATTATAAATTTCAGTCGTTCATCATAGCCTGAAATCTAAAATATTTTCCTATTACAGGAAAGAATACCTATCTATCCTGATTGTCACATAACGGAAGAAGAAAGTGAGGTTTTGGTCATGACTTTTGTATCACGACACCATATATCGGACGCAGCATTAGATGATCTTGTGCGATTAATCGATAGCCATTTGCCGAAAACACTGTACGGTTCCAAGTACTCTCTAATCAGAAAGTACGACACAATGCCAATAAATATGTACTTTTATTGTCCCGTCTGTGAGACTATTTTGCCAACAGACAACACCGAAAAGTCTAAACTTCGTACTGTAGTTTGTGCAGAATGTAAAGCGACACATTGCAAAGTACATTTAAAGAGGAATTACAACTACTTTCTTTACATTTCAATTAGAGGTCAGCTTATGGCTATTTTCAACAGTGATTTGTTTTATAAGTTAAGAAAAGAATGCGATAATGAATCAGATGTCATGAATAGCAGAGAAAGCAAACGAATGATTGGAAGCGCTGATTTAGCAGGTCTTTATATTACTTTGTTGTTTTGCTTTGATGCAGTCAAAGTTGGTAAGTCTTGCACAGTATCAATGTGGCCTGGTCAGGCAGAAATTCTTCAATTTCCATGTCAAACACGGAGAGACAATCCAATATTATGTGGTTTGTGGTATGGAGCAGAAAAACCAGATATAAATATATTTTTGAAATTATTTGTTGAAGAATTAACGGAACTTCATGAAAAAGGGTTTACTTGCGAAACTCC
Source organism: Melikaiella ostensackeni (assembly GCA_032362435.1). Taxonomy (NCBI): domain Eukaryota; kingdom Metazoa; phylum Arthropoda; class Insecta; order Hymenoptera; family Cynipidae; genus Melikaiella; species Melikaiella ostensackeni. Next base: position 25,690,312 of record JAUMHM010000072.1, read on the forward strand.
GCAAGGAGTACAAACGATTAAAGTACATACAATTTTGTCATCAGTTGACTCAGTTGCGAGACCCCTTCTTCAAAATATTAAGCAATATAATACCAAGTTCGGATGCTCTTACTGCTTGCTTGAAGGAGAGAGAATTCGTGTTGGTGACGGTTTTTCTAGAGTATACACAAAACCACCTGCAGCAAGTTGTATCCCAGAGCAACATGTACGCGCCTGTCTAAAAGCGAAAGAATCGAAGGAGCCTTTTGAAGGTGTAAATGGTCCATCAATTTCAATGTTGTTGCCATTATTTAATATAATTTTTTTCTTCGTGCCAGACTATTTGCACTGCGTTCTGTTGGGTGTGGTGAGAACTATGGTTAATGCAATGTTAGACTCGAAGAACCATACAAAATCTTGGTACATTTGCAACAAAATACATTTGATTGATGTCATTCTGTTAAAAATTCAACCACCTTTTGAGATCACGAGATCAGTTAGATCTGTTTCTGAAAGAGCTCTTTGGAAAGCATCGGAATGGAAGAACAGCCTACTTTCAATCGTTATTTCTCTCCTCGTTTAATATGACTGCAGTAAATTGTAATAGTGTCATGGGATACAGATCATTTTTGAAGAAAATAAGTACTTTAACAACAGAGAGTAGTAAAAACATCTTAAATGTGTAAAACGGAGCTTCATAAGAGAATGAATCAGAAATTGTTCATTTTTCAAAATCTGTGAATCCGAAACTGTTGAACGTTCTTACGAGTTTACAAATTTTTCGAGACAAAATGTGCAAATAACATCCTTAAAAAAGTAATAGTGTGCACTTAATCACTTAATTTTTTTTCTCAAATCAGTCAACATTAATGAGATAAAAATTGGAGTTCAAAACACAGAAACGTTCAGTTCGCTGAATAAAATCACGTTTACATGCACTCCTTCTGACCGCGAAGTATAATTCGTGGCATGTGTTACATACATTGGCAAAGCACAAATTCTGGAATAGACTAATTCACAAATTAGGCCAGTTAACGAAGGACTTCAACATAGAATTAAATACGAACAAGCTGAATTTTTTCTAGATGCCTTCTAGATAGTATGCTAAATCACAAAAAAAATTCAGTAACTGTAAACCTTGATCTTTTTTTATTACAATGCAAAATATCGGCAAAAATCATATTTTTTAAGTTTTCTCTTGTTTTTCATGAAAACGGTTACATTTAGTGAAAAATAGTGAAATTGAAAAATGTTCATCTTATTCTTCACAAATAAGGATCTGTTGAATTTTTTGTAAAGTCAACCGCTTATCTAAAAAGAGAGGGAAAAGAACGAATTTTTCACAAATATTTGTTCCTCATTTATGAATCGTTACGAATACTTCTCTTAAAATCAGTAAACCTTAAATGGCCCTTAAGGCATCTCTTAAAGTTGCCTACCACCCTTTACAAAAAAAATTTCGAAAAATCATTCAACAACTTAGTTTAGTAAATGTTTTTCATTCATTTTCAGGTTTAAATTTGGCGCACTTAACTTGGTGCCTGAGAGTAGGGACTTCGTGAAACGCTTGCTTTACATGTGTACAAGATATCTGCAAAGCTTCAAGAATTTTCAATAATTTTTACTCATTGAAAAGAGGCTCTAACGAACCTATGTCAAATCTTTCGGGAAATTATAAAGTCCCTGCACTTGTCGATAGGCAATAAAGAGTTTGGGTTACTGCCTAGACTTTCAGCTGTGCGGAGAAAAAGGAACAGTTAGGAGTCGTAAGTCATGTGCCATCTTGCAGTGTCTTCAAGGGTGCAGGTACCCAAACCTCAGACGGCAAAAGCCCAAATCTTCATCTTGAATCTTTCTCAGAAAATTTAAGTGCAGCCTAGCACAGTAGTTTCTCTTTCATATTCTGTTACTTTCAAGTTTTTGAATACATTTTTTCCATCTATAATATAAATAATAGAATGTAGAAAATAATAAACATATTTCTGTGAAAATCTTTAGAGCTATTCAATTTTTGAAGTCTGATTGAAATAAGTTAAATTGTTGTTTAAAATTAATCAATTAACTCACCTGTAATCCAACAGGATCGAAGCTGACCCTTTAAAATGAGGCGATTAGTTTTAGGTTACTTAAAAAAATATGATTACTTCGATACAATAATTATTCTTATAAGACTTTGTACTTAACAGATTTTGTTTCAAAGCAGCTGACAAGTATAAACTTTCTTTTATCATGTTCAGCATTATTGAATATGATATTGAATACACCTCTTCCTAAACCCTTGCAAAAATAAAGATTTATATCCATTGCCCTTATCAATCAAAATACCCCCAAAGCAAAGAAATTATGAGGAAAAGTGTTCGCTCCACATTTCAAACCCTAAATCGATTCGCTTTTTTACAGTTGTTCTTAAAATAAAGTATGACATTGAATACACGTTTTTCTACATCTGTGCGAAAATCAAGATTTATATCAATTACCCTTACTGATAAAAATACCCCCAAAAGAAGGAAATTATAAAGAAAAGAGTTTGATCCACTTTGTAAACGCTAAATCGATTCCCTCCTTCAAGATTCTTACTGAAATTAAATTATATTTTATGAGATGAATATAACTAACATATATATATATATATATACACGTGCGTGGATGGATAAAATGTATAAATGTATCTATATACATATAATTTAAAGTATGTAAACATTACTATCAACCTGGAATAAAGCAGACAGTAATCGTTTCAATGTTATTTTTATGCTTTTCCTGTGTATTC